>CAUYRT010060331.1:0-10035 GCA_963574885.1 Lepilemur ruficaudatus
TGTACGTAGATACAGTTGGAGCACTATGTATGTACTCTATGGACTACTTTGACAGAGTAGATTTTTAAATGTAACAAGATAAGTCAACTTGAGTGGTAATATATTTTGGGAAATCAGCTCACTATAAATTGTGACTGTAAATATTATACTGTAAATGCTTTGTAGTTTTCCCCCAATAAAAAAGAGAAAAAAAAAAAAAAGAAGCATAAATTGGTGAAGAGATCAGATTGCAGGTGCGGATTCAGGGACTGGGGTCAGAGATATGCCAAGGGTTCTATACGCACTGGTGCTGGTCTTGGTAGGAACACCAAGAGCAACGGGCTACACCTGAGGGAGAAGACTTGTCCTGGGCAGGGTGGGGCCCCGCCATTGTCTAGTGCGCATGTGCAGAAGCAAGCAGACTCGTATGGTGGCTTCTGGGTGCAGTGAGGGGATCTGCTCTCAGACTCGTCTCTTCTCACCGCCGGGCAGGTGTGGAGTCACAGGACAATCCACAGTGTGATGGCCTGTGGCGAGAACCTTTTTCAAGACACCTGGAGTCTCTCTCCAGCCCAGGCCCCACCTGACACACTGACTGAGATTCACAGATGTCCCTGGCTCCCAAAGGTCACTCTCTGAGACGCTCAGTCTAAGTGTTGAACCTTAGAACAATGAACAACATTTGTGTCTTTTGGCTAGCTCTCAGGGTGTATAGTCACGAATTATTACAGCCCGAACATGAAGGTGTTTTTAATAGAGACTTGTTTGAAAATGAACAAATGGACAACAATGAAGCAAGGTTCAATAACTTGTAGTGGGAATTGATGCAAGCCTTTAACCATGATGCCATGAATCCATATTTTATGATACACAAAGGCAATCATGGTCCATGTTAAGCAATAAAACTGATTATGACTGCACTGAGTGATCAGATATTGTTGTTGTTGCCTAGTTTGTGTGTGTTTTCTATAAGTTGTGGTAACACATATACACACCTTCTTTAAGTATTTATATTTTCTCATTTCCTTAAAGTATGTTGCTAAAGGTAAATTTAAAAAGAGAACATTTCCATATTTCAAACACTTTTTGAAAGCATTGAATATTTTAAATTCTTTTTAAGTGTCTCATACTCATTATACAACTGTAGTTTATGTCAAAAACAGTTTGAGTCCAGACTGGGCAACATAGCAAGACCCATCTCTATTAAAACATTTTTCCATGTCGGCTGCATTCCAAATTTTTTTGTATAGGGATTTTTTTAAATGTTCAGTCCTAATGAGTGCCCCTAATATGGGAAATTTCAAATGAGAAAAAACAGAATTTGTTTACTTTGAGGAAAACATCAAAGATATAATTAGGTAGAATTGACATGGAAGCAGGTGACTTAATGCAAACACATACAAAGAAATAAGCAGAACACAACTGTGATTTGTACTTGGCAAGTTAAAGAGGAGAGGAAAGGGCAATGGGGAGTGGGTTAAGGACTAATTTTAGGTGGTCCCAAGAAAACCTCACTGAGAATTATGAGTTTTTAGTAATTTTCTGATGGCGAGCAAGGTATAAACACAAGATATAAATTTAATTTGTTGTACTATTAAAATGTTGAAATATCCTGCTAAATTAACTAAGTTTTAAAATTTTCTATTTTAAATTATCATGGGTACATCATAGTATATATTTATGAGGTACATGTGTTATTCATTCACTCCAATAATTGACATATTCTTATCATTACTGTATCTCAACTAACTACTCTAGGTAAATCATCGTAATATCCAAGTAAGGACATTAGTACTATCTACATTTCAACCTACTCTCAACAATGAAATTGATTAGCTGTTATTATTATTTCTATTTTACAGACTGGAACAGTGAGATCCAGATAACCTGTGTAACTTAACAAAGATGACTCTAGAACTGTGAGTAAGAGTTTCAGGCACCCACTTAATCTCATCTCTCTCTCTGTTCAATGTCCCATCTATTTCTTCACTTTCCCAGCCACAATTCTAGAACCGTCTGCACCTTCAATCCTCCTCACATTGTAATCTGATTTCCCCCAGGTCAGACCTCTTTCCTGTGATGGTCCTTGTCAAAATCAGTGTTATACCCGTGTTCCCACAGACAATCATCACTTTCCTGATCTCAGCTTATGGGGCCCTCAGCAGCTTTCAGCAAAGTTGAAAGCTCCTTCCTGAATACTTTTTAAATTTTTTATTTATTTGACACTATGCATTCATTCAGTCTCTCTCTCTCTCTCTCTCTCTCTTTCTCTCAGACTTACTTCCTTTTTCTGACCTATAAATGTTAAAATCCCCAGAACTGAGCTTTAAGCCTGCCTTCCCTGCTCCCCCCATACTGCCATCATCCTGTCCCTTGGCTTTAAACCATGTATGAAAAGTGACTTCAAAAACTCCCTGGAACTCTTGGATATTGTGAACAATTTTGCAATGAATATGGAAGTACAAATATCTCTTCAAGATCCTAATATATCTTTGGATAAATACCTAAAGGTAAATATTACTGGATCATGTAACAGCAATATTTTTAACTGATCAGGGAGACTCCATGCTGTTTCTCACAGGAGCTTGTCATTTAACATTCCTTCTAACCGTCTACAAGGGCTCCAGTTTGTCCACATCCTCACTAGCACTTCCTTCTTTTCCATTTTTGTTTTTTGAGTGGTTGCTGTGTGTAAGTGTGTGTATTTGTGTGTGTTTTGTATTGGTGATCCTAACCTATATGGTGATATCTTACTGTGGTCTTGATTTGTATTAATATTTCCATGATGATTAGTGATTTTTGAGTATCTAATACACCTTTTGGGGATCTGTATGTTTTCTTTGGAGAAATCTCTATTCAAGTCCTTTATACATTTTTATTTGGGTTACTTGGGGTTCTTTTTGTTGTTGTTAGTGAGTTGTAGGATTTTCTTACACATATTTGGGTTATTAACTCATTATCAGATAAATGGTTTGCAAATATTTTATCCTATTCTGTTGGTGGCCTTTTAACTCTGTTGATTGATTCATTTCTGTCCGAAGCTTTTTGAGTCTGATGTAGTCCCACTAGTCTATTTTTGTATTTGTTGTTTGTGCTTTTGGTGTCACATGCAAGAAATAATTGCCAAGACCAAAATCAAGATGCTCCCCTATGTTTTACAATTTCAGGTTTATCTTTTAAGTTAATAAACTTAATTGATTTTGAGTTGATTGTTATATATGATATAAAAGAAAAATCCAACTTCATAGCTTTGGCTATTCAGGCTTCATTATGGTTCCATATAAATTTTAGAATGTTTTTTCTATTTCTGCAAAACATGCCATTGGTAAATTAATAGGGATTACCTTGAGTCTCTAGGTTATATTATGTAGTATAGACAATTTAATGATATTAACTCTTCCAATTCGTGAACAAGGGATAACTTTTCATTTATTTGTGTTTTCCTTAATTTATTCCAGGAAGTTCTTTGTACTTTTCAGTATATTACCTCCTTAGTTAAGTTTATTCTTAAGGATTTCATTATTTTTTGATGCCACATTATATCATTTAATATAAATATGTACACTTTTTCCTCTAGCATTTCCACATTCTGCTTTTGCTTTATTGTGTTCTCATTTTATTAGTTAACATGCACTCTATCCTTCATATTTCATAAGAACTAGTGCTTGTAGGCAGAACCTTGATTATATTTACCTTAAATTTTGCATGAAAAATATATCATAACAGGACACACAAAAAAAGGGAAAGATAGTCCATGCTCATGGATTAGAAGAATCAATCTTGTTAAAATGTATATACTACCCACAGCAATCTACAGATTCAATGCAATTGCCATCAAAATGTCAATGACGGCCTGGCGTGGTGGCTTATGCCTGTAATCCTAGCACTTTGGGAGGCCGAGGAGGGTGGATCGCTCAAGGTCAGGAGTTCAAAACCAGCCTTAGCAAGAGTGAGACCCCGTCTCTACTATAAATAGAAAGAAATTAATTAGGCAACTAAAAATATATAGAAAAAATTAGCCGGGCATGGTGGCGCATGCCTGTAGTCTCAGCTACTCGGGAGGCTGAGGCAGGAGGATCGCTTGAGCCCAGGAGTTTGAGGTTGCTGTGAGCTAGGCTGATGCCGTGGCACTCTAGCCCAGGCAACAGAGTGAGACTCTGTATCAAAAAAAAAATGTCAATGACATTCTTCACAGAAATATAAAAAATAATCCTAAAATTATGTGGCACCACAGCCAGAATAGCCAAAGCCATCCTGAGCAAAAGGAATAAAACTGAAGGAATCACATTCCTGACTTCAAATTATACCACAGAATGGTAGTAACCAAAACAGCATGGTACTGGCATAAAAACAGGCACATAGACCTATGGAACAGAACAGAGAACCCAGAAATAAGTACACACATCGATAGTAAATTTATCTTTGGTGAAAATGCCAAGAACATACAGTGGGAAAGGGACTGTCTCTTTAATAAATGGTGCTGGGAAAACTGGATATCCATATGCAGAAGAATGAAACTAGACCCTTATCTCTTGCCATATATAAAAATCAAATCAAAATGGATTAAAGACTTATGTCTTAGACCTGAGACTATGAAACTACTGAAAGAAAACATTGATGCATTGCTTCAGGACATTGGTCTAGGCAAGGACTTCTTGAATAATACCCCCAAAGCACAGGTAACAAAAGCAAAATTGGACTAATAGGATCACATCAAGCTAAAAAGTTTCTTCACAGCAAAAGGAAACAATCAACAAAGCAAAGAGACAACCCACAGAATGGGAGACAATATTTGCAAACTATACGAAATTAATCTGACGAGAAATTAATAACTAGAATATATAAGGAGCTCCAACAACTCAATATGAAAAAATCAAATAATCCTATTAAAAATGGCAAAGGATCTGAATAGACATTTCTCAAAAGAAGATATACAGATGGCCAATTGGTGTATGAAAAAATGCTCAATATCATTAGTCAGCAGAGAAATGCAAATCAAAACTGCAATGAGGTATCATCTCACTCCAGTTAAAATGGCTTTTATCAAAAAGACAGGTAATAACAAATGCTGGCGAGGACATCAAGAAAGGGAAACCCATATACACTGTTGGTGAGAATGTTAATTAGTATAACCACTATGGAAAACAGTATGGAGGTTCCTCAAAAAACTAAAAATAGCACTACCATATGACCCAGAAACTCCACTGCTAGGTATATAATCCAAAAGAAGGGAATTCAATATATTGAAAAGATACCTGCACTCCCATGTTTATTGCAGCACTATTCACAATAGCCAAGATATGAAATCAACCTATGTGTCCGCAAGTGGATGAATTGATAAAGAAATTGCAGTACATATATGCAATGGAATACTATATGGCCACAAAAAAGAATGAAATCCTGCCATTTTCAAAAACATGGATGGAACTGGAGAACATTATGTTAAGTGAAATAAGCCAAGCACAGAAAGGCAAATCTCACATGTTCTCACTCATATGTGGAAGTTAAATATTAAAACCAATTGACATCAGGGGGATAGAGAATACAATGATGGTTACCAGAGGCTGGGAAGGGTAGTGAGGAGAAGGTGATAAAGTGGGGATGGTTAATGGGTACAAAAGTATAGTTAGATAATTAGATAAAATGAACAATATTTCATAGTACAACAGATTGACTATAATCAACAAGAAGTTAGGTTATACTTTAAAATAACTAAAAGAGTGAAATTAGAATGTTCCTAACACAAAGAAATGATAAATGCCTGAGGTACCCCAATTACCCTGATTTGAGTAATAACCATTGTATCACTGTATCAAAACATCACATGCTATACATATAAAGATATATAAACTATATAAAATATACAACTATTACATACACATAATTAAATTTTTTAACTTAAATTGATTTATTCCTCACAACCTATAGCAAAATAAAGTTCCAACTAAAAATAAAACTATATGGCAAAAAAAGTACAAGTTTTGATAAGGTTAATCCTAGAAGTTTGTACTGGGATTTTTAGGTTTGTGGGATGAACAATCCCCCACCACCGAGAGTTCCCTACTCTGATATTTTTACTTATGCCCCTCCCCTATTACTCGATCTAAAAGTAGATGAAATGCTTTCCCTGATTCCTTCTTTGAGAAACTCAAAAGAAAGAAGGTCTGTCTGTGCATGATCCTCAAATGATTATTCAGACAGTGGTGCTCTGCCAAGGAAGAGCAAGGACTCTCACACCCACAGAGCATCATGGTCAGATAGGAAACTTCTCCCTATGACCAGAGGTTCATCTTTCACATGTGATCAGAGACTTTCATGGGTATGTGTTACTCTGCACAAACAGCCCTACCACAGAGGCTTAACTGTTAAGAATCTGACTTTGGAGGGTGGCTGGTTAACCCGTGTTCTGGTACTCTGCTATAAGAGGGATCCTTTCCTCTAAATCTCCTCCAGGGCTCCAGGAGATGTCCTAGATCCTTCTGCCTCACATAGATAGAATCATAGGATTGGACACAAGCTTTGATCCTCACTAGAACTAATGCCATATCCAACTAGATTCTCCAGAAGTATGATGTAATCTCTCCTGAGAGACCCCATTTCAGGGTATTTCTCCATGCCAACATAATTAGTAAAGTGGGAAGAAGAACAGGCAAAAGTCAGGCTATGCTTGGGGCTACGTCTAGGGGTTCCTTACCTAATCCATGTCTTTGATTTACCCAAATATTGGTACAGATTCATCTCTAGGTGATAGAAAAACAGAAAGAGGAGCTCCAGCTCACTCAGGAAGTATAACACGGAATCAGTGCTCC
This sequence comes from Lepilemur ruficaudatus, assembly GCA_963574885.1. Lineage (NCBI taxonomy): Eukaryota > Metazoa > Chordata > Mammalia > Primates > Lepilemuridae > Lepilemur > Lepilemur ruficaudatus. Next base: position 6,789 of record CAUYRT010060331.1, read on the forward strand.
ATAGAGTCCAGCTTAAGCTCAGCCTTGGGTTACTAAGTCTCCTCAGGCAAAAGTGATAGCTCTCCAACATCTGGAGCAACTGTGACCCTGGACAGCTGGGCACTGAGTGCACACTCCTCGCTAGAATTCCACACCTACATCACAGAGTGATGGGACAGTCCCACAGGATTCTTAAGGATGCTGTGGTAACCAAACAAAGAGGATGAAGCCACAGTCCCTGCCGTACCATTTGTCTTAGCTGATACTAACACAGTCCTGGCCCAACATGATTTCCAGACTCTCCTCTGGGCCTCGCAGGGGTGATTTAGAAAGACAGAAGGTTATTAATGCCCGTCCATTACCCATAGCTCCTGGAATCTAAGCTGATTCCTCCCCAGGTTTCAGGCTGTCTCTCTCCCTCTCCCTCTACAGAATCAGTATGTCCCGTTCTGATACTGTAATTTCACCTTATTCTTGCCATTCCCTACTTTCCCATAGACATTTTATCCATAACAGCCAGGTGAAAGAGGGGCATTTAAAACTTACCCAGAACTAAGTTTGAATCCCATAAACTCGCTTTTGGCTGGGCTGCCACTCAGATGGTCGGTATATACAAATCAGGCCGGCCTGGGATTGCTGTTAGGAAAAAGACAGACACACCTTGCCCAGAAGTGGTCAGAGTGAAAAATCTCAAATTTAGGAAATAGATTCATATAGGTCCCAACCATTTCATTCTTATGCTAGAGGCAGTCAAGAAGAGATAAGCCCTTTTGGGGACAGCCTCATTCAATCAACAAATTACTTAACCAAAATGTGTGGATCAGGAGGAGGAAAAGGAAATGAAATCAGACAGTTGGCCCATTTTTAGTAGATGTAGTGATGAAAGACACAACATGTCAGAGTGCATGACTTTTTCCCAAAAGTCTAAAAGGTAACATGAATTATTAATAGTTTCAAGGGACACAGGGTGTGGCTGGAGTCAGCTGATGTTACAGTGATTATGCACATACATATATACACATACAATACACATTCACACTGATACTTACACAAATCCGTGTGTAACACCACTTCCTTATAGCATGACTATTTCAGAACAATGTTTTCAGGTCTATGGAGATGAGTGAATGAACTGAACATTGTACAAATACATACGATTCACATATTTCTGATAATATTAGGGGATTTTTTTTTTTTTTTGAGACGGAGTCCCACTCTGTTGCCTGGGCTAGAGTGCCATGGCGTCAGCCTAGCTCACAGCAACCTCAAACTCCTGGGCTCAAGTAATCCTTCTGCTTCAGCCTCCCAAGTAGCTGGGATTACAGGCATGCACCACCATGCCCAGCTAATGTTTTTTTGGATATATTTTTAGTTGTCCAGCTAATTTCTTTCTATTTTTAGTAGAGACGGGGTCTCGCTCTTGCTCAGGCTGGTTTCGAACTCCTGACCTTGAGCAGGCCTCTGGCCTCGGCCTCCCAGAATGCTAGGATTACAGGCGAGAGCCACCGCGCCTGGCAGGAATTTATGTATTAATTATCCAGGCAATGCAAAGCCTGGACAAATTGGAGTTCCCGCTCATGAGAACAAAGGGGCTGACAGTTGGGAAACATGCATTGATTATTGCAGAGATGTTCACCATCAACTGACTGGGATTATTAAAAAGAGCCAAACACACTTGTAACATAATAGAGATAGTATAAAAAGATACAAAGGTGCTCACCAGAAGAAGGATGGTTTTTGTAGCTCTGGACTCAGGGGAGGATCTGGGGGAGACATTAGTCCTGTGGATGTGTTGGACCTGCTGCTTGTGCCTGTGCAGGATGAAAACCATGGAGCTGCTGGCCCAGGTCATAATCCCCAAACATAAAACATCAGAGTATGATAACAATGCAACACACAGTGACTCTCTGGCTTCGTCATGGTGAACAGCAGAACAATATCCAAAATCTCTTGTCTTTGTGATATTTTTTGTATTCCACTTGCCAGTCATATACATAAGAAAAATGATATTTACCAGAATGTGGAGAATCCAGCATAGCAATATGGAGGTACCAATATACTTGGGAGCTTTCAATTTAAGCTCTGCCCACCACCCGGAGTTCCTGGGATGGATTGTGATGGTCTGGAAGACACTCAAGAGGCAGGTGGTGCCAGTGGACACACCCCTGCCCACTCTGTGAAGATAGAAAACAAGTTTGCATCCAAAATTATTGAGGAGATGTCTAAACCCTAAAGCGTGCATTGTCTGAGGAACTCCTCTAAAGAGGAGAAATAAGGAGTTGCCTACAATCAGGTGTATGAGAATCAAATCTGTGGACCTTAACCTGTACCCAGTGCAGTAAAGGAAGAGAAGATGGTAAAGAAGGGAGAAGTTCCCCAGGATTCCAAGTGCAGTCTGTGAGAAGAAGGTCATTCCTGTAGGCACATCTACGGCAGCCATTCTGTCAGTTCCCACAGACCGATCTTCATCTTCAGAGCCAGAGGATCCTGCACAGGAATATGAGGCATGGGCTACATTTACAATGTCCACTGAAATCCGATATTCTCGACTTGAAAATGTTTACTTAAAGTGTTTTCCTATTATTAAGAGTTTGCCGATATGTGAATGTGTACTCTTTAAAGTGTACTTGCAATGTATTAATCGTTGCTGTGAAGAACAGACATACAATAACTTCTTTATTCTTCACCAATCTGTGAGACAGGCCCTGCCGTTATAAAGATAAGGAGGACTTAAGCACAGAGAGGTTATGTATGTGATTTGTCTAATTTCGTACACTGGTTGGGGTAGAGTGGGAACTTGATCCTGTCTGGGATCATTTCAAAGAGTGTGTTTAACCACCATGCTCTACAATCAAAGCAAGTTATGGAATATTACTCAATTTTAAGAAATGACAGTGAGTTAGCACCTCTTGTATTATCCTGGATTAAGCTTGAGCCCATTACTCGAAGTGAGGTGACACAAGACCCCAAGAATGGGCCCCACTTGTACTCGCCATCAAACTGGTATTGACTGATTAACACTATGGTGTTCAAAGGGTGGGAGTGAACACTAGGGAATTGGGGAGTGAGGGATAAACCCATATCAGAGCGATGTGGGGGGTCACTGTGGAGGGGTGGGATATGCTTGAAAAGTAGTTAGGGAGCGGAATTAGGGGTCTCAATAGGGGAAAGGAATTCCTCAAAAACTGATTCATGTGATTAACTGTACACCTCGGTAAATTCACTGAAAATCATTTAATTGTACACTTAAAATGGAGTGTTGGTTGTA
>CAUYRT010060333.1:0-122752 GCA_963574885.1 Lepilemur ruficaudatus
GTGATATCTCATTGTGGTTTTGATTTGCATTTCCCTGATGATTAGAGATGTTGAGCATTTTTTCATATGTTTCTTGGCCATTCTTCTGTCTTCTTTTGAAAAGTTTCTGTTCATGTCCTTTGCCCACTTTTTGATAGGGTTCAAACTGCTGCCATTTATAATCAGAAGACTACTTTGATTAAATGTAAACTTGGGGCAAATCATCATAGTAGCCTCCTGACTGTTTCAAATAGCTCCGTCTCCATTTCCCACAGAGGCTGTTCCAAACCATCCTCACTTCTCCCTGAGCATCCATCCTACTTTTTGTATACATCCTTCACCCAGTAGAGCCTTCCTTTCAACTTAACTCCTTCTACTTCCTGCCCACATACCTGAAAAGCCTTAGTCATATTGGCCTCCTTTCTTCCTAGGCCCAGGAGAACAGAAACTTTTGTTTAGAGCAATCCATTTATCTTACATCATGATTCATTTTCTTGGAATTCTGTATTTTCAAATGCTCCATCTCCCATCCAAGTACTAACCAGGCCTGACCCTGCTTAGCTTCCGAGATCAGTCGAGATCAGGCGCATTCAGGGTAATATGGCCGTAGACTCAAAGGCTCCATCTCTATGGGCACTGTAAATGTGTGCACGTCTCTCTCATATTTCTAAAATAAATAGAACAACACCCACATTTTCCTAATGAATTATCCCTTGAATCCACGTTTACTTCTCACTCATTTTAGCTCTTTCTCTCTTGAGTCTGAACTCTAGGGTGTCTTGTCGTGTTTGGAATATCTTTGGGTGATGAATGATAGTTGGCTGCTGACACCAAGAGGGTCAGTACTGACAGAGAACCCAGTACAGAGAACCATGAATAGGGGTTGGAGGTTATAGGCTCGAGAAGGGTTACGTCTGGTAACTAGCTCTATGTTCTTGGGTATAATTCTTTTCAATTATTTTCAAGGCTGGAAATAGTATACTTTTAGCTGTAAGTAATGTGAACTAGTCTGGCAGTTGCTTACACAAACTAAACTTAATTGTTCTCACGTAATAAGTCCAGGGGAAGGCCACAGCTCAGTGATGTTAGGATAAGCAGCTGTTTGATTCTTTTGGCCTTTTCCTTGTGGTTGCAAGCTGGCTACTAGCTCCTGACCAACACAGATGAGTTTCTGAAGGAATGAAAACCACAGACTGTTAGGTTCAGCTGCATCTTCCTTCCCCTGGCAATTTTGAGAACAGAATTATCATTTGAATAAAGGAAACACTTCCCTAACAGCATCTTGGGGCTTTAGCAGGGCGGTTGTGGTTTTTCTTCTTCTGTCCTGGCATGTGACTATAGGGCAGTGCTCTATCTGTCAACCACACACTCTGCTGACATTCACTCTGGGTTTGTTCATTTCATTACATTCTGCTACTTGTTTGGGCATTGCCACTATTTCAGCCTCACAGTGTCCTCTTTGTGGAGCAACATTGCCATTTGCTTTCTTCTGATACCACTATCTCATCTCAGGAACTACCATCTTCCACTGGGTAGTGCCTTGCCCCACTGGGCACTACTGCTGCTCTCCCAGGTACCACAGCTCCTGCTGGGACTGGTGATCATGACATAGTGGAGATATCACCTGCTAAAGCTCCATGGCATTCAACTGGGGGGAACTTCTCTCTCCTTTGTGTGGTATATTTGGTCATTAGACACCACAACCATGATGCTTGTGCCTCGATATCCAACATGGCATTTAGTGAAATATCACTTTTATTTTTATTCCACTCCACCCCCATTCCTCAGGACACAAAACAAGCAGCATGGTATGCTCAAAATGGCCCCTCCCCATCTGATGTCACTGGGTCATCTGGAGGAGGATCCCCTGGGATCCTCCTTTAAAGTTACCTCCTGCCCCACAACTCTGGGCAGCTCCAGGTCTCAGATAGATGTGTCCGTCTGGCAGCTCCACACCAAGTGAGGTCCGTGGAATTACAGGCTTCATGGCTGAGTGGGAGTGCCTTACTGAGCTGCCTGGTTGTCACAAGGTGAAGTTGTTCTGCACAAACTTCTCCTGTTTTCCATGCTCACTGCTTTTAGTGAGCTAATTTAGCCCATTCACCATATCTACTAATCCAAGGTATAGAGTTTGATATCAAGCCCCCATTTTTAGTTCATCAAGGCAGTGGACTCCCAAGAAGTTCCCTAGGGGTAGATAATGTTTAGGTGTGTAGGCAGAGGATTAAGGGAACTGTTTGGTTGATTCATTCATTAATCAATCCTACCTACTTCTACAGTATCTTGAGGCAAACTTCTCCATCTGGTGGGATGGTTGCTGAGCCCTCACCAATTTTGTAATTTCACAATCTGCTGAAGATGGCCATGGGCTGAGGTCTCTAGCACCTCAGCAGTATGATGGTGTGGCTGTGAGAAGCAGAGCTCACTGCCTGGGAATAAGGTGCTGAAATTACAGGGAGCTTAAAGAAGTCAGGCTGGGCACAGGGTTTCTTTTCATTTTTAATTAAACCTCAAAAGGTGGCAGGTGGTCATGAGCTCTTCAATTCTTGACCCATGCCTGTGATCCTCCTTTGAGTTGCCCCCGCCCTGCCACTGACAGCAGCTCTGCACCTGGTGAGGTCCACGGAACTACAGGCTTTGCTGCTGAGTGGGACCGCCATACTGAGCTGCCTCATTGTTGCAAGGGAGAGTTCTCTGCTGCTTCTTTCTGTTTTCTCTGCAGTGTTCTTTGTCCACTGTTTTTATTTTATTTTATTTTCTCCTTTCTCTCCTGCTTGTCTCCATTTCTCTTTATTTGTGTCTATCTTCTTTGCTCCTGAGAGTTCTCTATCTACCCTTCTCTGTCTTCATTCAATTCATTTGACACATTAGAAGTGTGCCATGTGCCAGGGTGTGTGTTAGGTGGTGGATATAGGAAGGTAAGTGAAACAAGAGGCTTCTTTTCTTGAACTTAGCTTGTTATTGGCATCAGAACCACAAAATAAAAAGAACCATTAAGTGGCGGTGGTATTTCAGGTGCTTTATATACATCCTTGTGTTTAATTATTGTAAACATTAAAGTAAGCATTTTATTTTACAGTTGATAAAACCAAGGCTCAGACAGGATCCTAGTTAGATGCCTGGTGGACAGAGCCCCTGCGTCCTGTTTCTGACCCAGCCCTTTCCCTTCTGCTTTTCCCTTTCTCCTGAACGCCACTCGCCATCTACACTCTTTCCTCCCTCTCAAATTTGCTCCGTGCTTATTGTTCCTCCATGGCCCTTTCTCTTCCCGTTCTGATTTCCCTCCTCACATTTTATGCTCTCTGCCCTTTTCTACCCCTTTCTCATGTTGGGTTTTTCTGTTATTCTGAGGCTGTCTTGTCTCTTTCTCTCCTTTCTTCATTACATTCTACATCACTTACCTCAGGGATGCTCCCTCCCTCTCCTCTTGTCTCTCTCTGTCTCTTGATCTCCCTGTCGCTGTCTCTTGCTTTTTTCCTTCTCCGTTTCTGCCCTTCCTACCTCTGCTTCCCCTAATTGCTTTCTTCTTGCTCTTCCGTTGCTAGATCTTTCCCGCCTCATCTTTCTCTTTTCTTCTTTCTGTTCTCACTCCCCTGTTTGTTCCTATTGTCCTTGTTTCTGACTCTGTTCCTTTGCTTCTCTTCCTCATCTTCTTTTCTCATTCCCTCTCCCTCTACTTTTCCCTCTGAGTCTCTGTTTTATTCTTTTTAAAGATTCCCTCTTTTTCCTCCTCTTTTTTTATCCCATCTTCCATTTTTCCATTTATCCCTGTTATCTTTTTCCTTCCTGTTCATGCACTCTCCTCTCTCTGTTTTCCTTCCTTACTTTCTCCCTGCTATGGTCCACCTTCTCCCTCAGTTGCCTAGCTCAGGAGGACAGTGAGCTCCTAGGGCTGGTCCCTCTCTCTTTCTGGTGCATGGGTGTGTGAAGCTGGGTTTGTGAACCTTTTCCTGTCCTGGGGCCTCTCCTTCCTGTGGCTTCCTGCTGAGCAGTGTTAGGAGGTCCAGGCTTGTAGCCACATGACCTTGGCTCCCACATTCACAATGCTGAGAGAGGCTAAAGGAGTCAGGACCCACTGCCAGGGAGTGGGTCATGTTGAGGAGTGTGAGCAGTGTGGGGCTTGCTTGCTGCGTGAAGTCAGAGTCCAGTAGAGCAAACTGTTCTTCCTGGACCCCCTCCTCTCTCCTCCTATACCTGTGCAGAGGCACCCCCTCGATGAGTCATGGTAATGGCGAATTTTGTGATACTAGTGCTGTGGGTGCACCCTATCAGGGCTCAGGAACTTTGGGCTACCTGGTTCTGATATTGATTGGGAAGCCTCTTAAGAACCTTTTATCTTGGCTTTATCAAGGCAACAAGAAGAATATCTGAGGCTGCCTTCATATACTCACACATTCTGCAATGATCCCTGAATACTCTTGCTTGCACATCCTTCTAGGGAATGGACTGTACATGTGGCCAGTGAGTCCTCCATCAAAAGGCATGTTTGGCTGAGGGGAGGCTCTACTCTGGGTGGGTCCTCTTCTGTGTGTTCCACATTGCCTATATCCCAGCTGAGATGGTCTTCTCAAGATATCTGCTTCTTGAGTTAAACACATAGGAATGAGCCAGGGAAATAGGCGTTGTGATTGCTAATGTGAGCACATTACACTTGACTCACAGCAGCAAGATCTAGGGCCATAGGAATAACACACCTAGGGTTGGACCTGAACCTATATCCAGCCAGTGCTTTCTCCATGCACAGAAAACCACAACCTGACTCTTGGCATCAGAGTTGGGAAAGAGACATGTGGCTGAGAGAATCAGGAAAGCTTCTGGGAGAGGGTGGTAGCCGAGTTAGCCCTGAAGGATGGCTCTGCTTTGACAGGTGGAGATGGAGAGAGCAACAGTGAAGGTCTCTCAGAGATTACACTGGAGATGGTCAGTAGGTCCTAGCCTTTGCATTCAAAATGTCTTGGCGGGTAGAGAAATTCTGATCTATGAAGATGAATAGGTGTGTAGTCTGAGGTGGGGTGAAGTACAAGGGGGCTTTCTGAGCTTGTGACTTGAAGGCTGGAGTCTGTGGGTGCTTACTGCTACTTGGTGATGTTGTGGCTTGTCCACAAGCCTTCTGAGCCCCTGGCTGTTTCCAGTCCTTGGACACACAGGCCTGGAGCCAGCATGTGCCTACAGGGCTGGTTGGGAGCACTCCGAGGAGTGTAAGGCTGCTGCAATGGATACCCATCAAGGGCTCTTTGTCACTTGACCTGTATCACATCCCTGTATCTTCCCTTTGACTGAGACACATGGAGATGCGATAGGAGGGGATGGCAATTTATAGGGAACAGTTGGATGTCAGGGTACTTTCTAAGGGTACTTTTCTAACTATTTGCATCCTGGCCCAGAAGAGCCCAGAATGAAAAATCCTAAAGTGAGAATTATCTGTTCTCAGCATCTGTAACCATGTTTTTGTTCACCATCATTCATCAGGTGTGAACCTTTTAAAAAACAAAACAATGACAACAAAAAAACAAAACCAGAACTACCACTCCTGAAAGAGTCTACAGGGGATCAGTTTCACAAATTGTTTGAGCTGGAAGAGACTTTAAAGAACTTGCTGTAATTATGTTATGCTTCCAACATCACGTGGAGAAACTCACACGATGCATTTGAGTCAGGGTAGTTTAGAAAACAGAGGTTTCCTAACATCTAACTCTGTCCTTTTCATCGATTCTCTAGTTTTTGTTAGAATTACATGGGAGGAAACATTCTGTAGTTACTAAAAGCATGGGCTTCAGAGTCAGACCAGCCTACGTAGCATTTTGGTGCTGTGTGGTTTTGGGTGAGTTCTCTTTCAGTGAGTTTCATCCTTTCAGGGGATATAACCATGATATCTACCATACAGATATTATATCAGGATTAAAGGAGATAATGCATGTAAAGCACTTAACACAGTGTCTGTACAGATAAGATTTTTACTCAAAAAACTTATCTAGTATTAAGTTATATACTAATGGATTATTAATATTTTTGCATCATGTATCTTGTTGCTCAAGAATTATGTTGTAACCTAACATCGTTTCATAACTATGTTTGCAATGATCACTTTGTTGTTTACGACTTCCTTTCTATCCCATCTTCCTTCTGCCAGATCCCCCCAGCTCCCCATGGCCTGCCCTTACTCCCAACCTGCCTGCTCTACTTTGGTGGTTTTCTCGGGTTCTGGCAGGGGTTTTCTTCACATGTGACTGGTTGGTCAAGACTTTTTGCAATCTCTTCCCATCTGCATCATTTTCTGAGAAAATGTTTTCAAGTTTCTGGCCCATTGATGACTCTGTTCCTTGTTGTTCACATTGTTACAGATGATCTCTCAATATTTATGTACTTTTTTGGATGTTTTATGAAGTTAGGTGGAAAAAGAGCTAAAGTATAGGCCATGAGGACACCTCCCTGCATGGGATTTCATGCAGGATTTAGTCTCTTATCCTTATGACTTCCACTGTGTGAAGACACAGCATTCCTCCCCTTTGGAGGATGCATTCCAAAGCACCAACTTGGAAGTGGACACACCAGCCCACACCAGACAACTAAACCTACCAGCATCTTGATCTTAGACTTCCCAGCCTCCAGAACTGTGAGAAATAAATTTGTTTTTAATAAATTACCTAGTATTAGGTATTTTGTTATAGCAACATAAAATGAACTAAGACAGAGACATTCCCATCACCCTTGAGTATAGACAGCCACACCCAAGACAGAGTTCATTATTGCCTAGACCTCTGTGTCTTGGGTCAGTGATCACTGGGATTAGTGTAGGTCAGGAAGTTGATGAGAAGCTCTGGTAGGTAAAGGCTCTTTTCCCTCTTTGGCTTCCATGTAAAACTTTTATGGGATTCAGTTAGCCTTTTCAAAGAAGGACTGAACTCCTAATTGAAAACTGAGTCTGACTTTGGTAGCTGATGGTATGGCACCTGAGCACTTCCCCCTAGGTAGACAACCTGTGTCAGGAGAGGACGGGACTCTGAGACAATGTATGAGACAGTAGCTGGAGGGACAGCTGGAGAGAAGATAAATGCCTTCACATCTTTTTAAATAAATATTTTAGGATAATTTAGGATATAAATATTTTAGGATATTTCAGGATAATAATAATCTTGTCCTAAAGCTCCACACACACAAAAAGCTGAAAGAACTGGGGAATGAGGGTGGAGTGTAGCTTAGGATGACTAAGAGGAAGAGGGTTACCGTCATCAAATATCTGAAGGACTTTTTTTCTCAGAAGAAGGATTAGAATTGTTTTGTGAGCCTCTCAATCCAGAGAAGAACTAAAAAGATAGGGATAATATTTATAACTCAAAGCATGACAGATGTTCCCATTAGAACTGGCTAATGGTGAAGTAGGTTGTCTTGTGGAATGAGCATCCATTACTACAAGCATTCAAGCAGAGGTGGGTGTGCCAGACTCTGAGATGGCACCCGGTGATCCTTGCCTCCTGGCATTCATGCCCTGGGTAGTGATCACCAATGTGAATACCATTGACCTATGCAACCAATAGGAGATTGCAGAAATGACAGTGTTACTTCCAATACCAGATCATAAAAGACATTGTGGTTTCTACCTTCCTCTCATTTGGATTACTGCCTCTGGGGGAAGCCAGCCATGTGTCAGGAGGCCACTACTGCAGCCTTATGCTGAGGTCCACATGACTAGAAACTGGGGCCTCCTAACAACAGCCACTAATGAGAAGGAGCTAACTTAGAAGTAGATCCTCCAACCCCCTCAACCCCTCATCTGACTGTGGCCCTGGTAAACATCTTGACTGCAACCTCATGGGAGACACTGAGCCAGAATGACTCAGCTAAGCCATTCATTACTTCTTGACCCACAACAACTGTGTGAAATTATAACTGTTTTTGCTGAATTAAGCCAAGTTTTAGGGTGATTTTTTAATGGAGCAACAGATAACTAATTTAGGGCTGTACGAGAAATTCACACATCAGTTAGAATTTAAATCAAATGGATTCTAAGGCTTCTTTTAGCCCAGAGCTTACTGTTTTCTGACAGCCACTTCTTTGGAAAAGAAGTGCAACTTGACTCATCTCCCAGTCATCTTTAAGCTATATCTGCCTCTTTTCCCTCTAGCTAATTATAGCAATCCTGTAGAGCACTGGGCAGCCAAATGTTTCTGGCTACCTGGATAGGGCCCAAGGCTGGCCTTGGAGAAATGTCATCTCATTATAGATTTTATAATTTAAGTGTTCATGCACAGCTCATACTGAATACTTCCCTAGATGATGCAAATACACAATCTCATTTTGGAATTTGGAAAATAGCATCATGGATGCATACATAAACCTGTATGCTTACATGTAAGCTATACTTCATACAGGTACATATTTATATGTACTTCTATAGGTATATATGCATTTAGCCAATCAAATAGCTCACATGTATACATGTGCATGTAAATGAAATTATATAGACCTGATTTTTTAGGAGTTTGACATTTTAAAAGTTAACACAGAAGACCAAATTCATCTGAAGAGCTGGACAAATACTACAAAACAAACTTAAGCTCCTGCTACTGTCTTATTAATTAATCTCTTATCAGTTTTACTTGGAGGACAAGAATAGTCATTAAAGGACGTTGGTTCCTATGAACATCATTACTACTGTAGGAATCTGTCAAAATTTAGGTATAATTTTTCTGACTGATAGGCAATTGTGAACACCTACTAAATGCTTGTCACTGTACAGTAGTCCCTGCTTACACATGGGAGATATGTTCCAAGACCCGCAGAGGATGCCTGAAACCAAGGATAGTACTGAACCTTATATATATTATGTTTTTTCCGATATACACATACCTATGACCTATGATACAGTTTAATTTATAAATTAGGCACAGTAAGAGATTAACAGCAATAACGATAATAAAATAGAACAATTATAACAATATGCTGTAATAAAAGTTATACAAATATGGTCGATATCTATCTCAAAATGTATTAGGGTACTGTACTCACCTATTTTTAGACTGTGGTTGACAGGTAACTGAAACCATGGCAAGTGAAAAAATGAATAAAGGGGGACTATTGTCCTAAGTGCCATAGACCAGCTCTAGGCCTTTGCTCCCTTTATGTGGAGTGGCCCCACCCCAGCAAAACCCATCTTGTGCTGGTGCCATGTCTCTGAAAAACACCTTACCTTGTCCTGAGAATTTGAATTGCAGCCCTTCTGTGTACTTCTACAGACCTTCCTTATTCTGCTCTCATGACACATCTCATCTTTGCGTGATCTTATGGTTAGATGAACGCCAGCATTTCCCAATACACTCTGAGTTCTGTGAGTGCGGAGATTGCCTTATTTATAAACATATACTCTATTCATAGCACACATGCTGAAATATAGTAGATTTCAATAAATGTCTCTTGAATGATGAGGGAAAGGATCTTTTGTCCTTATAGTCCCCATGGTTGGGGTGTGAAGTAAAGGCTTCAAACATTTGGTGAATCCAATTAAGAAGGGAAGCCTTCCTGGGTTTGTTCTGAGCGTGTTGCTGAGGACACTTTCCCCAGCACCTGACAGTGGTTCTCTAATGAAATAGGAAAGGTTTTGCTCGGTACTCAGCATCGGACCAGTGCTCTACTTGAAATCTTGCTGTTTAGGCACTGAGAGCCTTCTCACTATTTCTATTGCCTTCTTCACATTGGTGGTTGCAAACACAGAGCCAGTTTTGTGGTACTCATGTAACATGTGACATTCACATGACATTCATTTGTGCACCAAACTCCAGTCCTGTATCCGTCTTACTTACAGTTCTATTTTTTTTACCCTCTGCTTTCGTTTTTATTGTTTAAAAATTTTTAGCATGAAATTTTCAAACATAACTCATAAAAATTCTTCATAATTCCTCATAATCATTCTTCATAATTTGTCATAATTCTTCATAAAGAATTCCTCACAATCATCTAATTCAGTTCATAATCAGATTTCTCATGTTATCTCACATAATGCCTTTTTATAGCTGACTGGATTCAATCAGTATCCAAAGAAGAGGCACACATCACATTTAGTTGTATATCTCAATTCTCTTTTAATTTATAGTAGTACTCCCTCCCGCTTTTTCCCCATTATGATGTGTTTATTTTTTGAAAAAATCATGTGCCTTGTAGAACTTTTTGCGTTCTGGACTTTGCTGGTAACATCCTTATGGTGTTGTTTGAGATATTTCTTCATACTTTTTATTTTCTCTAGGTTATCTAGAGGTCTGCTTAGATTTGGATTAAATTTTTTTGATATAAACATTGCATGGGTAGTGTTGTATAATTCCTGTAGCATTATATTAGTGACATATACTGTCTAGTTGTCTCTCTCTTCGTAGTTGATCAGTGGGATCAGATGGTGTCAGCCTGATCCATCCACTATAAAGTTACCCACAACATTTCAACTAATGGGTTTAGCAGATTTAGATGATTTTTGCCTCCATCATTATTTCATTAAGGGTTGCAAAATGGTGATATTCTGGTCCCATTATTTATTTTTCTTTTATTAGCTGGAAATTCTTCTATAAAGTATAACATTCCTTCAACTATCATTTGGTTACCATAAAATGCAGCTTACAGAAGAAAGGCAGGGTAAATACTTGATATTTTTCTTTTATCTTCTTTTGAAATAATTAGTTGGTATGCTTTTCTTTGAAATATTATTATTAATTCAGGAATTTTTAGCATATCTGATGTATTTCAGTCAGTTGCAGTCAGTAAGTTTTTGATGATCCAATTGTTTTATCTCTGACCAGTGAAGGCTTCTTCAAGTCAGTTTCATTTGCCTTTTGTTTTTTGACATGACCCCAGGAATCTTTGATGTCTGGTACAATAAAATGTTCCAGGTTCATTTTATACATTTTATTGACTTAGATCTGAAGCAGTTATTTCTTCAGGGAGTTCTGATGACTTTTAGTGGGAAATGGTATTAGAGATCACAATCTGGGCACTAGGGGGTGCCCAGATTGCTACTGGATTGATGATTTATTTGTTTCAGGTCTCTGCAGTAGACACAGTTAGGAAGTTCTATTTTATTGTTAATAAGAATTCATAAGTTTATTACCAATAATTGTTTATCACCAATACTTTGTATTGGTAATAAAAATTCATCATGATATAATACTTATATTTCCAATTCAAATTTCAGATTACCTTCTTAGACTTTATGTATTTATAATATCTTTTTTACTACTATAGAAATCTTGGTTCCTAGTGACATTAATACAAGGATTAATACTTCATCTTTGCTCTCTCTATTCAAAATAAAAATAATAACACTGTGATTACTCCCCTCCCTTGTACTCCACATTCCTTCACATATACCGGAGCACAGTCAAATTATTATGTTTTGAAGTTACTTGAAATAATCCACCTCTGAGTAATTAAGCCACACATTTCATGAAGTTAGGTTCATTTGTTTTATTTTTTTCAAATTTTAAGGAGGTTTTAAAATTCAATTTTTTATTTTATAATTATGTAAAACATGACATAGATCCAAAATAAAAATAATACAACACACATTTAGAAATATCTATCTTCTATCTCTATCCCCTCCACCTTGTGCCCTCCTTCCCTGATGAGCAATAACGGTCCTTAGTTTTTGATTTATCCTTCCATTTATTTTTAATATAGTCAAATACGAATCTTGCATCCTTAGATAAAAGGTAGCAATATCTATATAAAGTTCTGCTCCTTGTTTTTTTTTTCATTTCTTTTCTTTTTTTTTAGTTAATAAGAGGATATCCTGGATATCACTGTATAAAAGCTTACAGAGATAATTCTCATACCTTTGTTTAGCTCCATAGTTCTCCACTGAGTGATGTTCTGTATTTTATTTCTCTAGTACCCTGCTGATAAGCATTTAGGTGGTTTCCAATTTTGACTGCTATGTATAATACTGTTGAATAGCCTTTTGTGTACATCATTCTCTATTTTTGCCAGTGTCATAGCATAAATTTCTAGACATAGGATTGCTGGGTCAAAAGGAAATACAGATATTATCTTGTTAGATATTTTTAGCTGGTTTAAAACATAGAGCATATTATAGTTTATGTATCTTTGAAAGCTACTTTAAACTCTGTTTAACAAAAGCTCTAGCTTTCTTTAAAATTTTTATTTTTATTATAATAATGCCTTTAAAGAAAGCTAGGGCTTTCTTCAAAATTTTATTTGTTTTATAATGATACCTTGAAAGCACTAAGTAAATGAATATATAATTATATGAATATCCATATTTTATAGGTATAAAACTCTGTTGTGGAAATAAATATTAATCAGGGATTATCCACAGAGTTCCCTCTTCCCCAGCACACCAAAGCGAATACAATTGCCAGAGCAACTTTTTCCTACTCTTTCCCATGCCTTTCCCACCCCTCACTCCCTAAATTTGTCATTGCTAGACCAACCCCTAGACTTCTGTAAAAATGAGTCAAGAAGGATTTTATGGCAAAGAGAATGACACAGGGAGAAAGGTGGAGGAATGGGAGGTGAGAAAAGCAGTGGCAGCCAGAGGTGGATGATGTGGTGGAGAGGAGGAGGCAGCAGGGAGAGGTGCTAGAGGCCGTGGAAGAGTAGAGGGGAAGAAACAGCAATATGAGACATCTTGCTACAGCTTGTGAATTTGAGCCACTTTTGTCTCCTTTTAGAAAAGCAAGTTGATAAAATTTGTCTATAACTTTCTGACTCTTGTTCCGTGCATCTTCAGCATGATGCCATGTGGAGACTGACCCATGTGGGCTGTACCTTCAATAGGGCACCTGAGAATTCACAGATAAGGCCATATTGAGATTTAAGTTGCTGTCAGTGTGAAATAAGTTATGAATGAATTAGCATCTATGTGCTGCCCATCCGCAGCCCTACAATGTAGGTATGTCTCTTTCTAATTATAAGCAGACCTATAAGGCAAGACTGAGTCACACCAGATGTTCACTGACATCCTAATGCTTGAATCCAGGTCCTCTGGAAAAAAATTATATGAATACCTGGCAAAATGTTTAAAAAAGAAGCAAAAACAAAAGTAGCAACAGAAAATAAAATCTGACTCTAAGCAGTGCCAATGCATTAGCTAAACAGAATAGTCCAGGGCATCAAAGTGTTGGCAAACATGGCTGCCGTCTAAGGAGAAACGAAGGTCAAGTTGCCCTTGATTAAAGCCCAAGGAGGAGGCACATCCTGCCTTGCACACAATTCATTCATTGGAAAGGAGCCTTCTGGGTCTGGTCCCTAATAGCCTTGAGGGCTGACTGGAAACCCATTCCCTGAGAAAAGTGCTTTGTACTCCTTGGTTTAGTTTATTTCAGTCTGTGGAAAACCTTGGGGTTGAATTCAAGATTCTTTCCTCTAGAGAAACTTTGAGGTTGTGTTGGCAGCAGCCTGGGGAAGTTACAGACCTGCAATTCCTTTAGCCTTTTTCCTTCTGTCAGGATTAATCTGAGAACCTGAGTTGATTCAGCTCTCCTTCTGCCCAAAGTTGAGCTCTGGGTTGTTGTACTGATGCTGGCATTTATCCTGAAGTCAACTCCCTCTTTGTCTGCTCACTGCTCTGGTTTCAGCTCAAAGTTTTTAAATTAAATGTAAAATTTCTATTTGTTTTTCTCATTCTTCCTCACAAGAGCTTTGTGAGGTAGGGACTGTTACCTGCCTTCTCCCATCAGCCAAAATAGGAAATATGGCATTAGAGGATACAAACTTCTCCAAAGTCATAGTCCTAGTTAAGTAGCAGAGTCAATCTTGTCTGCCTCACTCCAAAGTGAACACTCTGAACCACTGTATTTCCTGCCAAGTCCTCTCTGGACAGCACTGTCTGTGGTCTTCAAATGGCCATTCTGCCATTTCTCCTCATTTCAATTCACCCTTCAGGCTGACGATCAATTGTCCCTTTAAAAACATGGTTGTCTAAGATAGCAGCAGTCTGACCATCCTTGGTATGCCTTCTTCATGCTTCCCACCAAAATGTGCAATTGCCACAGCATTGGGAGTTAAGGACGGCAACAGACCATTTGCCAGGGTCTGAGAAATTTCCCACTAAGTGAGATGTGGAGGGGCTTAAAATGACAAGCTTTTGGTGGACAACACTCCCTTGGACCTGTAAAACAGATAGATCAGTAAGGCTAGTCATGATGATGCTGAAAAGTGTATTTGACATTCCCCTCCCCCTGCTCCTCTCTCCAGGCCCTGCCAGCCCCATCTCCAAGTCACCACATCCACCAAACACAGCAGTTCCCGGGGGCGGAGGGGGAGGAAAACAGGAGTGAACTTTGTGTTAGTTTGTTCCTGGCACAGGTAGTTATTGTAAAAAGCCTAGGCGGAGTGTTAGAGCCTGGAGCAGTGTGGTGGTGGGGGTGGGGGTTTCGTGAGACAGCACTGCCCTGCTCCTCCCTCCCTCATGTGTCTTTGTGGTGCCAGCGGAAGTAACGAAACGGGGAATCGAGAGGAGCAGAGGGAGGTCAAATTGGCAATAGGGCCATTCCGGAAAGAACCCAAAAGATGTAGTCAGAGGGAGGAGGCTGAGTTAACAGATATTGTTGGGGGAAGGCTCTCAGGAGAGCCAACAAGGGATGGGTTTCTGGGTGGAGTTTAGAAGAAAGAAAAGGAAAAAGATTTTAGAGGGATTGCTACCATGGTAAATAGAAAGAGGATGGGTAGAAAGGAAGTTTAGACACATTATTTTGCATTATATAATGGAATTCTTCATTTGTTCAAGAGATGTCAATAAGCATATCAGTTATTTTTTGATGTCTTTTTAGACGGTGCTTCCTTTTGTCGTGGCTCTGGGTAAGGAATGACTGTGAGGCGTCCTCACTTACCTCCTCTTCTCAGTCATACAGATGGGCAGTGGAGGAAGCCAGGAGTTCCTTCTTGGTCTGGGCAAGTCACTCTTTTTGAAAAAAGTTTTTATGTTTAATTTTTTCATTTTTTAAATTTCAATAGATTTAGAGGTAAGAGTGTTTTTTGGTTACATGGATGAATTATATATTGGTAAAGTCTTGGCTCTTAGTGTGCCCATCACCAGAGTAGTGTACATTGTACCCAACAGGTACTCTTTCATCCCTTAAGTGAGTCACTGTTGATGCGTGTCAAGACAGCCACTCCCTCCGGGGTGTGATATAAATGAGTGGAGGGCAGGCAGGAGCGAAGGAGGGGGGTCCCTGCCACCTGTCTGCTGGCAGACATTGAGCTTCTGAGTGTCTTCAAACAAAAACAAGTCTTCAAAAACAGAAAACTAAGCAAATCAAGCCAAAACAAATAAATCAATACTCAACCTACATGGAATCTATGAAAACAAGTGAGCCACCCAAAAAGTACAATACTCTAAAGATGCAAAGGATGTATAAACTTAAAATGAGTTACTACAGGTTTCAAAAACATGCTTATGAAGAATCTGATTTCTTTCTCTCTCCAACTCTATTTATTTCTTTCTGTGGATCCATTGTCATACTTTCCAGCCTTTCTTCCTTTTTTCTTTCTCCTCTGTCTTCTTCCCCTCACAGGCCCTCTGTGTCTCACTTCCTATTTCCCTCTTTATTCTTTCAGTTTGTGCCATCCTCGCTGAGGATGACATGCTGGAAATCCTTCAATCTTCCCCTTGTTCTCCAGCCCATGTCATGGAGGGAGTGCTGGGGTCTGAAGTTACAGGTGCTCTCGGGCTCTGAGCCTCGTGGGGGAAATCTCTCTTCCTGTGGCTTCTTCCCTTGCAACATTTGAGTTCGTGTCTTACATCAGCATTCCCTTGGCTCCACATTCACTTGCTCAGGCTTGTTAAGGAAGGCAAGAGACACCAGGTGTGTGGCAGCAGTGGTTTCCTGTGTTGAATCTAAGGGTGCTTTTGGTTGAGTTTCCTGGAAACAGCTCTGGGATTGAGAGTTGCACACAGTTTTCTGGGAGGTGAAGAAGGCAGGAATGGACAAACAAGAAACTGACATGCAATATGATTGCAACTGATCCTCAGCCCATCCCGTGAGGAGCTCTGGAAATGAGATAGCCCTTCAGAGTTACCTCAAGTCAGGCAAAGGGGATAGGACTCTGGGTGCTTGAATCAGCCTGTCATTGGCCTTGGGAACCAGTTACAAAGAGTAATTTGCAGTGAGCCATCAGCAGCCAGCACTCCCAGCTTAGGCATGGGGCATCTGCAGAGAGGAGGGGAACTCGGTGGGCTCTGGAGTGATAACTAGAGGGTGTACATAATGTGGGTACTTTGTCTTCACCCACCCTGTACACGCCTTCCTTCTGCAGTCATAGTGATGACTGAGACATGGGTTAATCAGACCACAGATTTGGCTTCCATAAAAGATACAAAGGGATAAAGACCAAAATAATAAAGAAGCAAGAAATAAAGCAAGAAGGGGAGATATCATTGACAGGGGCAATCTGGGAAGTCTCCCTGAGGAGGCAGCTTTGAATTGGGCCTATGGGAAAGACAAGTGTTTGAAGGGTAGGGATGAGGGACAGGACTGCAAAAATGTAGACAGATGTAGTTATCTTGAAGTACAGCAGCCCTTTCTCTGTGTTCCACACCCGTGGATTCAACCAACAGGGGATCAAAAATGTACTTAGGCCTACAATAGTTGCATCTGTACTAAACATATACAGACTTTCCCCCCCTTGTTATTATTCCCTAAACAATACAACGGTTATTTTACATAGCATTTACATTATGTTAGGCATTGTGAGTAAGCTAGAGATGATTTAAATTATTTAGGAGGATGTGTGTAGATTACATGCAAACACTACATACACCATTTTTTATCAGGGTCTTGAGCATCCATGGGTTTTGGTATCCTCAGGGGTTCTGGAAATAATTTCTCATGGATACCGAGGGAGGACTGTGCTCTGAAGTCTGTGCAGGTCTCCAAGCTCCAGGTTATTGTGAATAAAGAAGTCCTCCTTCCTTAAAGTAAATGTCCCTTGAAGACCTGGAGTGAAGCATAGAGTGGGTAGCATGGAGTGTAAGGGAGGCCCATGGAGCCTTGCTCTGGCGGTGTTTTCATGGGCTAATAACTTGAAGACGGTGGGAAGCTGCAGGTGTGGAGGTGTTCCCTGGAGACCCTTCTCCTTTCCCCTGTGCATCTTGTATTTAATGGAAGTTTAGTCTCAGAGCCATTTCCAAGGCATGTGTTTTGAGCTGAGAGTTGGGAAAGCTCCAAGGATCATCGTAGCTGCTGCCTTGAAACATCTGAAGGGTGCCATGAAGCTGGGGTAGTGGGGAGATAGAAACTATTCAATGTGGGTCCAAAAAGCAAATGTGGGAGTGAAGCAGGAAAATAGGTGCCTCACTGTAATGAAAGAAAAAGTTTAATGAAAGATGGTGCTCTGTCAAAGTCTAGCAGGTTATGAAGTAGTAACTGTAGGAGGAGGAATGAAGCAGAAGCTGGAAATGCAGACAGGGTTATAGAGCATTCTTTCATTGGGAAGAACCGTTGACCTAGATGACCTTTAAAGCCCATTCCAGGTCAGAAATAATATAATAATGACTAACATTTATTTAACATTTACTATATTAGTTAAATACAATTCTAAGAATACTAAATACTATTATAAGAACTCTGAACAGATTACATGATTTAATCCTTACAAGTTCATAAAGTGGGCTGCATTATTTTGTTCATTTTACAGATAGGACATTGAGACCTGGAAGAATTAAGTTTCTTCATTAACTGGCACACAGGCAGTAAGCAGTGAAGAAGCCAGAATTTGAGTGCAGACAGGCTGATTCCAGAATCCACAGTATTCATCTCTTGTAAGAGCACAGTGTCTGAACCTGTGGCATCATTGCACAGCAGGTGTGACATTGAGACAATTGGTAGAAAGAGCACAGGAACAACAATGATGGACTCTGATATGTTAGCAAATTACCCCTCCATTTGGTGAGTTACTAAGCTCAGTAATCTATAAATGTCTACAAATACTGTCGCCCAAGGGACACATCACTGCCTACTACTTTACAGCGCCAATGAGATAATCATGCCCTTGATAATCAGTCTCTAAATGGTGGATTATTTAGCATTTATAGAGTAAATCTGCAGATGTGTTTCTTTGCTTCTCCTGTCAAGTTAGAGCGGCATTATGAATGCATGACCTAGTTTTCCAATCTGACTGGAGGTTCCCTGAGGTCAGAAAGTGTAGATGTGTATTTCGGAGTGTAGCAGATCCCTCCTCTCCCCCTGCAAGTCACTATGGGTTCACAGACAAGAGCAACAAAGTCCTTGTAGTTCCACAGACACAACCTCTGCTCTTAAGGAGCTTGTGCACTATTAGAATTGTTGTCACTGTCACAACACTCATATACAAAATACAAGCAAATGTAATAGAGGTACCAGGAAGGGTTTTTAGTGGCCTAGAAGAGAGAGCATACCCACCATGGGAACAGTGGGCAAGTTGTCCCAGGGCAGGCAGGATTTTAACTCACTCATTCTACTTCGACTTTCTTTGATGCTCTACGTGATGCTGGTGTTGCATCAGCAAGTAAGCTAGGTGTGGTATCTGTTCTCTGAGAGCTTACCTCTTGTTGGAGAAGACAAATAATTTATCCTGTCATTCCACTGCCCCGTGGTTAAGAGAGTGGGTGCTGTCATCAGAATGCCCGGGGTTCAAATCCCTCCTTTAATCAGTTGTAGGCCAAGTGACCCATTTATTGAATTATTTCAAGGCTTCTTTGAGTCACCCATGAAAGGTAGAAAAACAAGAGCCTACTTCTTGGCCAGGCATGCTGGCTCACACCTGTAATCCTACCACTCTGGGAGGCCAAGGTGGGAGGATCGCTTGAGGTCAGGAGTTCAAGACCAGCCTGAACAAGAGCAAGACCCCATCTCTACTAAAAATAGAAAAAATTAGCTGGACATAGTGTCATGTGCCTATGTCCCAGCTACTCAGGAGGCTGAAGCAGGAGGATCGCTTGAGCCCAGGAGTTTGAGGTTGTTGTGAGCTATGATGATGCCACTGCACTCTAGCCTGGGAAACAGAGCAAGAGTCTGTCTCAAAAAAAATAAATAAATAAAAAGCTTACTTCTTCGGGGTGATATGAGGAGAAAATGTAAATTCTTAGCAGGGTACTTGCTTGGTGTATAGTAAATGTGCAGTAAGTGCTAGCAATCTTTAAAAACACAGCAGTAAGAAAAATGTGGGCCGCTATAGAGAGCATGGGAACTTGCCCCCTCCCCACCCTAGTATAGGACAGAACCATATCAAGTTGGATAAAATGGTGCTCTATGAGGATGTGAATAAGACATTTTAGGTGGACAAAAGAGCTAGAACAAAGAAATAGAGGTGGGATTCCAGGTACTTTCCTGAGAAAGGAAATGCATCAGCCAGGTCCATTGAGAAAGGATCAGGCGGTGGGAGCTCTGCTTCACAAGTGAGATTGAGACCAGAGCATGGGGGAACTTGAGAGCCACACTTAGAAATTCCTTTAAACTTAAAAGTTGAGACTACTTCCTGGTCTCTTTATACTATTAAACCAACAGATTATTGAAGGGCTTACTGTTCTGGCTTAGCAAGGGTGGATCATTCTGGGAGGGAAGAGCCTTTGTTGTGGGACTGTCAGGCACATTTAGATCCTTCATCCCTGGGCACAGAGTACCAGTAGAAACTTCTACATTGGTCCAGCCCCCAAACTCACCCCTCTTCCTTCCCAAATGCCACTTAGGAATAGGGAACTGCCTTTAGTTGAGACTCATTTTTCATTAGTTCGTAATTTCAAGAGTGATAATGTATGTTTATGTTTATAAAATTTTGTTCACAAATAACAGAATAATTAGCTTTATAAAATGTTCCCTATTGTGCCAAACAACAAATTAGAAGCATGGTTTTCTTTTTTCCTTTTCATCACTCTATTTTTTAGTTGAGAATTTAATTTTGTACCATTTTATGCCCATAAAATATGATCACAAACTTTAAAAAAATTGAGCAGGGTGAGGCCAACAGCTTTAAAGATGTCTAGATAAGCAGTCTCTAAATTTTGGATTCCATGGCACCAGAGCTCTTTGACAGAGAGTAAGTTGCAATACCACAGTGATTTTTGTCATGACAGAAATATTTTTATCAGAGAAAACATTATGCTATACAGAAGGATGCATTATATTTGCCTATGCATAGCAAGCTTAGGTTCTAAATTAAACTTAATTTGTGCCAATGGGGATTGCATCAGCTGGTTACACACACACACACACACACACACACACACACACACACACACTTCTTTTTATCTTCTTGTTTTTCATCATAGTGTTTATTGTAGCAAAAACTGCGAAATACTTCTCGAGGAATGGTTCTGGGTGCTGGATAGCACCGATTGTTATAAGCTTCTCTCAATTTCACATATTTTCTGGAAAGGTCCCTTCCTCACATTCTCACCTTGGCCAGTGGCTGCCACCTGAAACAGCTCCCACCACACCCGTGAGGCTGGTTAAGTCAGTTTACTTACCTGGGTGTTGATAGCCTTAATTCAGAGTCAAGAATATTGACTTGAAGAATTAATGGTTTAATATAGGGTCCCAAAGAACTTAAAAGTCCTTCCCAGTGTCAATTTCTGTCCTTCTTACTGTGCCCCATACAAATCTAGTGGAGTGACACCTCCCCAGAGCTCCTTGAACCATGCAACGGCCCCAGGAGAGAGAGCCTGGCCCCAGGCGCTAGCTGGCAGGCCTCCTCAGAAGTTCTCTTCTCCATCCAGTGGCCTCCATCTTACCTCCTGCTCTCCCAGAATTCAGGTTTCTAATTATAAAGGTCTTTGAAACCATATATGGCTATAGTCAGAGGGAACCTTACAGTTATCATCTACTCTAATTCCTTGCGGAACAGAGGGACAAGCCGAGCCAAGAGAAGACAGTGACTTGCCTGAGGTCACAGAGCCAGCAGCAGAGCTGGGATATATATTTGTATCTCCTGACTCCCAGCTCAGTGCTCTTTTCATTGAGCCAGGGTGCCTGGCATTACATAATTGCAGCTTCACAGTCTTGCGTGCCTAGAAATGACTTTCTGTACTATGTTTTCTTTGGCAAGATTTCAAGATGAATTTCTCTATCAGCTCTAAAATATTTACACTGAGTATCAGGGGTCTATGGACACGATTACTTCATTAAATTCCATAGCAGAGGCAGCATCCCCAGCAATACCAGGTAGCCTGGCAGGTCAAATACTATTCACTCTTCTTCCAGGGAGGCTGTGGCCTCAGTGTAGCCTAGTAAACCATTTGCTGAAAGGATATGAATTTACTTTGCAATTCTTGGAGAGTGGAATGGCCATATCCGGTGATGAGAAGGGAAAAAACACACATTTACTTTATATCTGTTATGTTCTAGAGTCCATGCTGGGCATCACAATAGTTAAAGCTGGGGCTTTATAGATAGTCATATAGATTCAAATTCAAGTTCAGCAAATCATTAGCTGTTGAATCTTGGGCAAATTATCTATCCTTTCCACTTTAGCTTACATATCTGTAAGATGGAGTTGCTAATACTATCTGCCTATGAAGGTTGTTATTAGGATTAAATAAATTAATATTTATAAGGCACTTAGAACAATGCCTGATACCTAATAAGTGTTATATAGTGAGTACTGTTACTATGCAAATTAAAAACATATTCACATAAAATAGTACGTTTTAATCACTACAAATATAGCTTTGTTATTATCCCATTGCCAAGATGAATAAACTGAGATTAAAATAATGTAAATCAAGGCCCCAAGCATTCCTACAGAGGTAGAAGGAGCCTTGGAAGATGGTGTCCAGTATCAGAGGGGAGATTGGATTTTTAGGTCCTCCTTTTTCATCCTTAAACTTCAGAATTTGCAGGCTGTTCATAATTTATACCATTGAAGAGACTGCTTAGATTCTGCTAGTCACACCAAGCTTTTGAAGAGAGTGAAATCAACAGGTATGTTTTCTAACTTTAGGAAGTATTGTCTCTGATGCCTGGAATGCATGTCCATGAGCTTCTTCAACAAGATTTATACAAATACGTGGCAAGAGCATAATTGTAAGAAAATGAAATAAAATCACAGTGTCCCAACATATAGACTTTGCTAAATAAATTATGCCTATCTATGTAACAGAATATAGGTAGCCTACAAGATATTACTATGGAGTAATATTATGACCTAGAAAAATATTCATGATATATTGCTATTTTAAAAAACATGTCACAATGTTGTATGTAGAATGTGTGTGTATATACACACATACATACATGCATATATTTATACATTGATACATATACATGTACAGAAAAATGGAAGGCAGGATGTATATATCATAATAGTAGCAGTAGTCATCTTGGGTGGAGTATTATGGAAGAGCTGTACTTTTATTTTATCTATATTTCATAATTTTTCTATAATAAATTCATATGACTTTTTAAATGAGAAATAATTTATTTAAAAAAAGCAGGAGAGGCACCTATAGTAAAGGTTGTTTTGCTCCTTCTGCTCTTCGATAATTAACTTGGAAATCATCTTGTCTACTCCTGCCTGGCTGATGCAATGGTTCCTACCTTTGTGACAGGTGGCTGCTCTCGCACATGGCCATTACAGCATGGATCCCATTGCATATGGTTATTGGGCACATATCCAGTTACAAGCACCCAGCCTGGTACATGCCTATAAAGTCTACTCACATGCTATGTTTGAAATGAATGAATTACTGAACTGGTCTGGGGTCAACAGCTTGGATGTGGATATAAGAACTGCCATTTATAGGCTAGGTGAGTCCCAAGCTCCTGATCTGCACTGTGTCAATAGTAATAACAGTTTAAGAGACCTCCAATTGTGTTTTGAAAATGGCAAAGCACTGGTCACAAGATAGGTGGGGACAGCAAGGGAGGATTTATTATCATTGCTCCATCAACTAACAAATCTACATCTCCCTATCCCTTATTTCTCCTTGGCTCCCTAAGGCATCAAGATTACCATAGCAGCCAGATGCTGATAATGCCTCCAGGGACAGCAAGGTGAAACTGAGCCAGCTCCCAAGTCCTTCCTTCCCCATACCCTTTACAGGCCAGGGTGAGATGGTCTGAAGTTTGGCCTCTGGTCAGGCCCTCTACCCTATCTCGGATCACTTAGACCCACAGCCTCTGCCTCTGCAGCCTCAGTTCAGGGCTCTGAAACACCGCTTTGGAGACTACCTTCTCCCCAAGCTCTGTCTCCTGGCGCCCTGCCTGGTTGCCGTGGAAATAGGTTCCACTGCGGACAAAGGAGGGAGCTGGGTCCTGCTTCCTTCTGGTTCTGTCAATGAGGCTTTTTAGACCGTGGAGACTGCGCTGTCCTGCCCTGCACCTGCCCTCGCTCTCTGTGTTCTCACTAAAGTGGAGCTTGCCCTCCCTTACTATTGACACTGACGAGAACATGTGTAAAAGTGTGACCACAGGTGAGTGGAAGAAAATCTTCTATGAGAAGATGGAGGAAGCAAAGCCGGCTGACAGCTGGGACCTCATCATAGACCCCAACCTCAAGCATAATGTGCTGGCCCCTGGCTGGAAGCAGTACCTGGAGTTGCATGCCTCAGGCAGGTGAGTAGCCCAGGAAGTAAGGGTCCTGCAAGCACCCCTGGAACCCCTAGCACCTTCCAAGGAGAGATGAGGACACACAGAACCCAGGCACTTAGCTTCAGTCTCACTGTTAGGCTGGTGTAGACTGGAAGGCAGAGAAAGAGTCCCTAATTGGGAGTTGGGACACTTGAGTTTCATTTCAGCTCTTGCACAGATCACCTATGTAACTCTTCCTCTCTTAGTCACAGTTTCCCCATCTGAAAAATAAGGAGGTAGAATATATTTATTAGTCCTAAACTCTGACATTTTACATATTTTCAGATTTTAATCATCTCTTAAAAAGTAGTTGAAAACCAGAGAAGGAGGGCTTGAGGCCCGTTAGGGGTCAAGAGGTTTATGCTCTGGTCCTAGGATAGTTCAGTTTCTATCTGTTCAATTCAGCTTGATTTAATTTAAAATATCGAACACACGATGTATGCTAGAAACTAGCTTTACTGTTAGTTCCATGGCCCTTGAGTGATTCAATTTCCCTCCTGGAACTCACTTTCTCCATTTGCAAAATGAGAGCTTAGCCTTGCGGTCCAGGGAGCAGCAGCAGCAGCATCACCCGGAATTTGCTAGCAGTGCAGGTTCTTGGGCACCATTCTAGACCTGGATCAGAACCTGATTTTAAGAAGATTCCCTAGGCGATGTGTGTGTACAATAGCATCTGAGATGGTCTTCTGGCTTCTAGCACTGTCATCCATGAATCTATGGCATAAAGACTTTGCTTTGGGATGTAAGATGGGGAGGCTGAGTGGTGCAGCCTGGGAGTAAGAAGCAAGCCCTCCTGCCTGCCTTGCTTCTGTCCATTCCATTCCACTTAATTCCATTCAAGTCAAGGAACATTCCTGACACCTGTTATGTGCTGGGCTCTGCCTCTAACTAGCTGTGTGCACAGGGATGACTCTCCTAATTCTCTGTCACAGGGTAAAACGAAGGATTAATTTGGTGATTTCTAGCTTCCTCTGGTTCTGACATTTTTCATTCCAAGTTGTGCAGTCTCTTAGAGGAGGAAACAGTCCCCAAAGGATATGAATAAACAAGAAGAGACTAGAATGAAAACGTGAAGCTCCTAAATTGGGTGACAAAAGGGGAGCCACGGGCTAGACTTTTGCTGGTGGGACTCAGGAGCTTCTCAAAGGAAGCTTGTGGGGCTAAGTGGGGAGGGCTTGTGGCTTTCCCAGACCCTGCTGGTGGCCTGCGATTCCTAGCTGGGCCCAGTCAGGCCTGGGAAACCATGGCCCTTGGGGGGTCACTTTGGGCACAGACTGCTGCATTGGGGTGCATTAACTCTGGCACTGACCTGCAGGCTTATAGGTGATAACGGTGTTATTTTCTACTGATTTGGATCTAGCCTGTTCATAGTCAGTGTTGACAGATAAGAATGTGCAGATGGATTATGCGTTTCCTATATGGCATGGGCCACCCTTGCTATCAGACTCGCAGGAGTTCTGAGCAGGAAGGACTCATCTAGCGCACTGTGTGCATTTTACAGATGAGGAATAGGAATGCTGCCCAGACAGAAAAGCCCAGAAAACTGGGGTGGAGGGAGCTGAGGCTTCTGGAAAGCGCTGAGGAGGCAGAGCACTGCTTGATGCCCGGTTGCATCCCAGGAGCCCGTTCTAGTCCCCGGGGGCGCACAAGGGAGCAGCAGGCTGGCGGCCTCCAGGGGAATGCTAATGAACCCACCGGCAGGCAACACACCCCCTCCACCTCCAGGCTCTGCCCGGTCCCCACATCTCCCCACCTTCTTTCTGGGGCTGTTTGTCCGACCTCCACACCATCGTCTCCTCCTTCCTCTCCCCGTCCCTGCAGGTTCCACTGCTCCTGGTGCTGGCACACTTGGCAGTCGCCCCACGTGGTCATCCTCTTCCACATGCACCTGGACCGCGCCGAGCGGGCGGGCTCAGTGCGCATGCGCGTCTTCAAGCAGCTGTGCTACGAGTGCGGCACGGCGCGGCTGGACGAGTCGAGCATGCTGGAGGAGAACATCGAGAGCCTGGTGGACAACCTTATCACCAGCCTGCGCGAGCAGTGCTACGGCGAGGATCCGGGCCAGTACCGCATCCACGTGGCCAACCGCCAGGACACCCGGCGGCACCGCAGAGAGTTCTGCGAGGCCTGCCAGGAAGGCATCGTGCACTGGAAGCCCAGCCAGAAGCTGCTGGAGGAGGAGGCGAACACCTACATCTTCACCCCGGCTCCCAGCCCCACCAAGCCACAGACCGAGACGGGCTCAGGCTGCAACTTCTGCTCCATCCCCTGGTGCTTGTTTTGGGCCACTGTTCTGCTGCTGATTATCTATCTGCAGTTCTCCTTCCGCAGCTCCTTCTAAGAGTCCCTGCTGGGCCCAAGGCCTGTGCAGGGTGCCAGTCAGCTGTGGAAGGGCTGGAGAGAGACCTGGCTGGGAGTGGGGCACATTCTAGCTCTGGTGCCGCCGCTGACTCATGAGGACTCTGGACGAATGACCCAGTTTTTCCATCTGTAAAATTAAGGGTTTGGGTTAGATCACTGGTTTTTCAAAGTGAAACCGAGAACCCCCAAGTTCTGCATAGGGACCTCAGGGACTTTTGGATTTGGAAGGCAGACTCAATGGGAGAGTTTCCAACTCCTGGTCCAACCACCCTTCCTCAATTCCTATCTCCTCCTCCTCCTCTTGCTTTAGTCAGGACAGGGCTACCTTAGATGAAGTTCCACTGAAAATTTTGTACAAAAAAAGATTCAGCTGCTTTTAAGAAGTTGGGAAATTAGGAAACCAGGTGATCTCCAAAGGCCTTTCCACAGCAACCTGGCTTTCTCGTTAATCCCCCACCCCTACCCTTCTTGCCTCCCACATCTTGTAGCTGCTGCCTTAAATTAATCTCTTTGCTTATTGTATGAGCCTCATCCACAGCTCGGCTCCCCTCTCCCTCCACACAGCAGAGGTTCCTCTTGAAGGGAGAGAGGTAGGGGCACCAGGATATCCCTTTGCTGCTGGGTGCACAGAGTCTCTTGCTTCTGTTCCCCAGCTTTCCAGCTTCCAGCTTCTCGCCACTCAGGGTGGATTCTGGGGTCTGCTTGTCTGAAAGATGGTGGTTGGGGTGGAGTCCCATCAGGCTAGGCTTCCCACCCACTGCATAGGAACTGGCAGATAATTTAGAGGAGGTTTAGAAGACAGAGTTTTAGAAGCAAAGTACAAAATCCCTGGTAACAAATATAATGATTCTGTGTTATAATGAAGGGTCTTCCAAGTTCAGGGACCAGAGTTCAGGCACTGTGTCTATCAGATTCCCAGCAGTGCTGATGGCCAGAACACAGGAACAGGGACCTGGCCTCCTAAATTCTTTACTGAAAATATAGCCAAGTGGCTTTCCCGCTTTGGCCAGGCATGAGCCCTCTCACCAAAGATCTGCTGTCCACCTAGAACCACAGGGATTGGTATCTTCTGCAAGAGAGGGCATTAAAGATGTGAAGTGCTTTGCCCGTAGAGAAGTGCATAGATATTTGGGAGAATCTTATGTTGCTCTAAAATGGGAAGTGATATTGTTTGGAGTGGGAGGACATAAGACTTTTTATAGTAGTGTATGGAATGGAGTTGGTGGGGAGAGGCAGAAAGCTGCACTTTTGAGGGCCCTCATTTACCCACTTCTGTTATTATCTTGACTCCTTTCCCCACTACTCTTCTGTTTAATAGAAAGTCATAATCATCTGTAGCGGTAGAGGGAGGAGGGCCATTTATAAAGATAGGCTATTACTTTAATAAAGATGGGATATATTCAATCAGGCTTGGTAGTCATTAATGTGTGTTTGAGATGCCCCACACTGTCCCTGACCTATAATGGCCTGTTGGTCCCCTCCTTCCTGCCACCCTATCTCCCTGCTCTCATTTTGGGGCCACCATATGAGGCTGTATGTAGTTCCAGCTCTGGGCCAATCCTGTCCATAGTCAGGACGGATGGAGGTCAGTCATCAGGGGATCAGCTTAAGGTCAGTCTTACTCCTGCCCTGGCTCTAACTCTAATAACCAGCTGTGACTTCCTTTACTGCATTCACACAGTATTCATTTCTTCATTCAGTCCAGGTATCCTGCACACATACTCTCTAGCAAGTCCTGATTTAGGTGCTGGGGTAGAGTGGGGACTCTGGGTAGGCCCTGTGTCTCAGAGGTCTCTGCTAGAAGTTCTCACTCCTGGCTGCACTTTAGAAATCCTGGGGGCCTTTTAAAGAAATATCAGTGCTCAGCTCAATGGGATCAGAAATTTTGGGGACAGGGCCTTAGCATTTGAATTAGAATAAAATGCCCAGGTTATCCACCCGTGCTGCCTGGTATAATGCCTTCTAACTAAAAAATAAATTTTTACATCCAGTTTTGTGAACACTGAGCCCTGATATCTTCCCTGTCCCGGATTCTCTAAGACTAGGGCTCAGCTTCCCTCTCTCCAGCTGCCCCTCCCCTTCCCCACGCTGTGTCCTGGGACTTCGCCCTCTCTCACCTGTCCCCTTTGCAGATCTGCTGCTACCATGGCTTTATCTTGTCCTGAGAGACTTCAGTACCAAGCTCTGTCACCCTTGCTGGGACACTCATCAAACTTTGTTATAATTACTGTCCTATGGCTAGACTCCCTGCTAGAATGTGAGCTCCAAAAAACCAGACTCCATGTATTTTATTCACCTCTGTTGAGTGAATAACATGTGCTCAATAAAAATTTGTTGAATGAATAAATGAAGCAATAAACTAGGCCATCTCCAGCCTGATCCTCACATCTGTAGCATATTATTATTATGTTTGTGACAATATCTGGAGTCTCCCTCTCACTGCACCACTCATTCTTCCTAGATTCTGCACTTATGTATCCTAAATTAAATCAGTTTAAATCAAGGTACCTGGAGGAGGACAGAGTTGTGTGTGTGGGGGGAGTGTATTTTAAAGATGGTAGCACGGGGTCATGTAAAGCACCGTGCCTTGGGAGCTGTGGGTCCTCATTTAATTTTGGGCTGATTCCCCTGGGACATTCAGCTGATCATTATTGTCTCTGGGTCTCAAGTGCTCTGTCTTCTTGTGGTTTGGAGCATCCTGAGATCCTTCTTTACACTATCATGTATCAGCCCACATAAAACATTCTTTTTCTACACTCTCCAATGGCAAGTTATCCTGCCTCTATTTAAGCATTCTTGGTGACAGGGAGATCATTATCTCCAAGGGCAGCTCGTGCCATCTTTGGATAGTTCTGCCTTTTAAAGACGACTTTCTCCTTTTAAGACTCCCTCAAAAGGACTTGCATTTTTCATTGACAGGTTCTAGTTCTCATCAGTGGGATCCCACAAGGAGGCCGTTCCCTTTCTCTCATACAAGTCTTTTCTCATGACCACAGCCAGGACAGTGCTCTTAACCTAAGTCAGATCCTGCCATTCTTCTGCTCCCCTTTTCATCCTGTGAAAGCAAAGTCCTACATGACCACAAGTGAGGTGGCTCCAGCCATTCTACTGACATTTTTAGTACTCCTCCTCCTTCTCCTTGTTTCTGCAGCCACACTAGCTTCTTTGCTGTCCCCCAAACACATAGGCATGTTCCTGCTTCAGGCCTTCTTCCACCTGCTTCCTCTGACTGGAATGTTCTTTCCCAAGAAATTCACTTGCCTCACTCTCTGACGCCCCTCGACTGTTTGCTCAAGCCTTGTCTTCTCCACCAGGCCTGCTCTGACACTCCATTTCTTGCTGTAGCCTGCACCCCACACACCCTCCCAGTCCTGATCCTTGTGCCTTTACCTCAGGCTGGTTCCCAGAAAGCAGAAGTCGAGGCAGAGGCTTACGTGTCGGCCCTTTATTGGCAAATGTGGCTCCTGGAAGCTGGAGTGAGGTGGGGGAGTCGAGCGGAGCAGGAGGGAAAGGCAGCAGTGGAAGGAGGCCTTATCCCATTGACCGCCTCCACTGGGGGTGGGTTGCTCAGTCCCACAGAACCATGAAATGCATCACGGGATCATTCAGGGATGGGGTGGGGGATGTCTATCCACTGGCTCTTGCCTTCCAGTGGCTAAGGGTGTGCCCCATAGGGTGCTAAGTCCCCTGCACTCTGGGTTGTGGGTGCACTAATTGGGTAAATATATGAATGAACAAGTGCTGAAGAGGTATCTGGAAACAAGGTTTGTGTCCTTGCTCTGACTTTCTAGGGTAAAAGCTCCAGTTTCTGCCTTTTTACGGTCCTGCTCTGGTTGTGTTTCTTTCCGGGAGCCCAGCATCCACTGCACATCCTTTAGCAACAGCACTCTGACTTCCCTCTCCAGGAATTACCTGTCTCCCATACTGGAGGGGTATCAAGGGACTCTGCATCTCCCCCCACTACCAATCAAGGGGCACATGGCCCAGGAGAGGTTGATTGGAATTTCAGTGATGAGCAAAGTGATAAAAACACTGAAAACAGGTGGAGCATATTAATTGCAATGGTGGCCTCTGGCATGATTGTAAAACAGTTTCTGCTATACACAATCCCATCATGGCCAAATTTTGTCCTTTGCTGAGTCTTGTTCTCCACTCTTCTTTTTGCTTCTGTGAACTTCCCCCATAGTGTTCCAATACATTCCATTTTATGCTTAAATCAGCTATTGTTTCTGGGCATTTCAACCAAAGGACTGTGACTGACACATCATGTCTTTCTGCTCTGGACATGCGGCATTTGGGCAGCTCTGATGATGAGAGCCCTACCCGAGCTCCATCTGCTCTCTCCTGGGATCTTCAACTGCTCTTTCCTCTGTGCTCAAACTCCTGTCTCAATCCCACATTCGCCTGTCTTTTCTCCTTCCACTCACATCGAAATGTTTCAAAGACTGTCTACACTCTGTCTCCCCATTCCCACTTCCTATTAATTCTGCAGGCTGGCTCCAACACCCCCAAAAGTCTACAAAACTGTCCTCACCAGGCACCGACAGGCATCTTATGGCTACATACAATGTATACTTTTTTTTTTTAAGTGACAGGGTCTTCTCTGTTGCCCAGGCTGTAGTGCAGTGGTGTGCTCATAGCTTATAGTAACCTCAAATGATCCTTCTGCCTTAGCTCCCAAGTAGCTGGGACCACAGCCATGTGCCACCACGTCCAGGTAATTAAAAAAAAATTTTTTTGTAGAAGTGGAGTCTTCCTATGTTGCCCAGGGTGGTTTTGAATTCTTGGCCTCAAGTGATCCTCCTGTCTCACCCTCCCAGAATGCTGGGATTGTAGGCATGATCCACCATGCCTGGCCAGTATGCACTTTTATATCTTATTTTTCTTGGCTTCACAAAGGACCTCAATGCTATTGACCAATTCCACTCTCTGTACTTGGCTTCAGGGACACCCCACTCTTAATTTACCTTCAGCTTTTCTGCCTTCTTCTTCTCCTCTTCTTCATAGGTCTCTCTGCCTCTGCCTGCCTCCTGAATGTTGGGGTTCTTTAGGACATTCCATGTCTTCTTCTCTTTGCTCCTCTCTCATGTGTCCACACCTCCTGGATGATCCAATCTATTCTTAGATTTTCATTCAGTATCTCTATGTTGATGACTCAAGTCTCCATCTCTAGGCCTGAACTCTCTTCTGGGCTTCCTACATTTAAGTCTTCCTTCTTACTTGACATCTCTATTTGACTTTTTCACAGGCACTTTAAAGTCAACATGTACTAACTGGTTCTGAAATTTGCTTTCTTTGGTGTTCCATGAAGTTAGCCACTTTAACCATTTTAAATCGTACAATTCAGTGGAATCAAGTACATTCATATTGTTGTGCAATCATCACTGCCATCTGTCTCCGGAATTTTTCATCATCCTAAACTTTGAAACTACCCATCAAACACTAACTTCCCATTGTCCTCCTCTTCCCAGGCCCATGGCAACCACCAATCAACTTTCTGTCTATGAATTTGACTGTTTTTAACTGGTTTACCTTAATATATGTGAAGCCATTTCTTTTCTTCCCCTCATATTTATTTCTAAACAATTACATCATTTTTCCAGTGGCATGGTAGCCACAATATTTCTCCTTCTGTGTTTGCACATTTCACTTAGCATTATGTTTTGTATGCATATCACATTAAAGCATGCATCAGAATTTCCTTCCTTTTTAGGACCGACTAGGATTTCATTATATGCATATACCATATTTTGTTTATTGATTTGTCTTAGTTCGTTTTCTGTTGCTTATAACAGAATACCTGAAACTGAATAATTTACAAAGAAAAGAAATTTACAGTTATACAGGCTGAGAAGTTCAAGGTTGAGGGGCCACATCTGGTGAGGGGGACTCTGTGGCATCCCAACGTGGTACAGGGCATCACCAGCTCAAGTCTCTTTTCTTCTTCTTATGAAGCCACCGGTTCCCTTCCCCTCATAAGCCATTAATCCATTAATCCATGAATGGATTAATCTACTCATGAGGGCAGAGCCCTTATGACCAATCACATCTTGAAAGCCCCACCTCTCAATGCTGCCATATTGGGGATTAAGTTTCAATGTGAGTTTTGGAAGAGGCACTCAAACCATAACATTCTTCCTCTGCCCCCTCAAACTCATGTCTTTCTCACATACAAATGCAATTATTCTATCCCCATAGCCCCAAAGTCTTAATTCGTTCCAGCACCAACTCAAAGGTTTAAAATCCAAAGTCTCATCTGTGAGCCTGTGAAATCAAAACAAATTATCTACCTCCAAGACACAATGGTGTGACAAGCATAGGGTATACTTTCTATTCCAAAAGGGAGAAATTAGCAAGAGGAAAGGCTTAACAGGCTGCAAGCAAGTCTGAAACCCAAGAAAGCAGGCATTGGGTCTTAAGACTCCAGAATCATCTCCTCTGACTTCATGTATGGGATATTCTGCACACTGGTGTGGGGATTGGACTCCCAGTGCCTTGGGCAGCCCCATCTCTATGGCTTAGCTGGGCTCAGCCCACCTAACTCTCCCAGACTGTCACTGCATGCAGGTAGCTCTACAGTTCTGGGGCCTTGGTAGTGGCAGTGGTCTTACCCCCAAGGTTCCAGTAGGCATTGCCCTAGTGAGGACTCTCTGCAGCAGCTCTGACCCTACATTTCTGCTCAGCATTTCTCTGGTGGGGGCTCTCAGTGGTGACTCTGTCCTTGTGACAAGTCTCTGTTGGGCTCCCAGGTTATTGATGATATGTTTTAAAATCTAGGTAGAGGCATAAACAACTCTTGCTTTTGGCAAGCCTGCAGATTTAGCACCATGTAGATGCTACCAGGGTTTATAACTTGTACCTTCTGGAGCTGCAGCATGAGCCATACCTGAGGCCACTTGAACCTTGGCTTGGGTGGACTCACAGTGCTTCCCCAGGGTGCAGGGAGTTGAGTCCCAAGGTGGTTCCAGGCAGCAAGTCCATGGGAGTGTCCCAGGACTGTTCCCTGAAAACATTCTGCCTTCCTAGGCCTTTGGGCCTGTGATGGGAGGGGCAATCTCTAATGTCTCTGAAATGTCTCGTGGTCTTTCTTCCATTGTCTTGAATAGCACCTGGCTCCCTTCTAGTTGTGCTAATCTCTTTAGCAAGAGGTCTCTGGGCCATGTCCTGGTTTTCTGTCTCCTGAGCATTCTTTTTCACTCTTTGTATGTCCAGGCTGAGAATTTTCCAAATCTTTCCACTCTGCTTCCCTTTTCATTATAAATTTGGTCTTTAAATTATTTCTTTTCTCCTGAATTTCAGTGTAAGCTGCCCAAAGTAACCGTGTAGTTCCTTCTATGTTTTGCTTAGAAATTTCTTCTGCCAAATTCCCTAGTTCATTACTCTCAAGTTTGGCCTTCCACAAAGCCCTGGTGCATGAACACAGTTCAGCCGAATTCTTTGCCAATTTATAACAAGGATGGCCTTTACTCTAGTTTGCAATACCTTGTTCCTCAGTTCATCTGAGACCTCATCAGAATGACCTTTACTGTCCATATTTCCTCTTTTTTAAAATGATTTTTATTTTAAAATATTAGGGGGTACAAGTGTTCTTATTACATTTTTTTAAGTCAAATTTCTCTTTTATTTTAGGGTCTCGTG
Organism: Lepilemur ruficaudatus; assembly: GCA_963574885.1. NCBI lineage: Eukaryota > Metazoa > Chordata > Mammalia > Primates > Lepilemuridae > Lepilemur > Lepilemur ruficaudatus. The sequence goes on from CAUYRT010060333.1 coordinate 33,522, forward strand.
CCCTACCCCCCTTAGCTTTAGTACTCACAGCATTGTATAGTAGGAACCAAATTAAAACAAAAATTTAAGTTTTAGCATGTAATAATTTTAGAGCTTAAATAAAACACATCTCCATAACAAAAATAATAATAATCAAATTATTGGTGCTATAATCTGTAGCTACAAAATTATATACTTGTTTTTGAGAAAGACATGTTCCCTATGGAAAAACCAATAACTTATTTTAAAGTCCACTGTACAGAATTTTGAGCATCAGATTCCAAATTTAGGGAGCTGAATTTAGTCAGTAATTACTGGGAGGCCTGATTAAAGGAAAACTTGGAACAAATATAACCCTCATTTCTTAGTTGGCAGAGAACTAATATTTAAAAAAATATTCAAGAATCAGAAAGCAAAAAATGAATCCAGAAACAAAATGGGATCCTATAGTGAAATCCTAAGCAATTCTCAAGCACCTGCTTAGTTGATATGTTTGTTTGCCTAATGAGCTTGAGAACTTGCTAGAGGTAAGGAGAAGTCAGCTGAATGCAAAGAGGATGGGAATCTGTGATGATTTTGTATAGCTGTCCTCTCCACTGTTAAATTTTCAATGGAGGAAATACAAAAGAATACTGCCTGTTTATTTACTTTCTTTTGTTGAATTGTATAAAGCTGAAGTCAGGACTTTTAAGTATGCTTGTCACCAGAATAGTGTACATTATACCCGACAGGTAAGTTTTTATCCATCACCCCTTTCTACCCTCTCCCCTTGGTAGTTTCTGATGCCCTTTACACCACTTTATGACCATGTGTGCACATCGTTTAGCTCTCACTTATTGGTGAGAACATGTAGTGCTTGTTTTTCCATTCCTGAAAGACTTCACCTAGGATAGTGTTCTCCAGTTCCATCCAAGTTGCTGCAAATGACTTTATTTCATTCCTTTTTATGGCTGAGTAGTACTCCTTTTATGGTGTGTGTGTGTGTGTGTGTGTGTGTGTGTGTATACACCACATTTTCTTTATTCACTTATCAATTAATAGGCATTTAGGTTGATTCCACATCTTTGCAATTGTGAATTGTGCTATGGTAAACCTTTGGGTACAGCTGTCTTTTCGAGATAATGACTTCTTTTCCTTTGGGTAATACCCAGTAGTAGAATTGCTGGATTGAATGGTAGGTCTACCTTTAGGTTTTCTAGGAATCTCCATACTGTTTTCCATAAAGGTTGTACTAATTTACAGTCCCACCAACAGAGTACAAGTGTTCCTTTTTTACTGCATCCATGCCAACATGGATGATTTTTTCATAGTGGCCATTCCAATATGGGTAAGATAGTATCTCATTGTGGTTTTTAATTTGCATTTACCTGATGATTAGTGATCTTGAGCATTTTTTCATATGTCTATTGGCCATTTTTATGTCTTCTGAAAAAACTTTGTTCGTGTCTTTTGCCTACTTTTTACTGGGGATATTTTTTTCTCTTGCTGATTTGTTTGAGTTCTTTGTAGATGCTGGAAATTAGCCCCTTGTTGAATGTGTAGTTTGAGGATATTTTCTCCCATTCTTTAGGTTGTCTATATACTCTGTTGATCATTTCCTTTGTTGTGCAGAAACTTTTTAACTTAATTAAGTCCCATTTATTTATTTTCATTGTTGTTGTATTTACCTTTGGGGTCTTAGTCATAAATTCTTTGCCTAGATGAGTTTTTCCTATAGTTTCTTCCAGAATTTTTATGATTTCAGGTCTTACATTTAGGTCTTTAATCCATCTTGAGATAATTTTTGGGTGTGGTGAGAGATAGGAATCCTGTTTCATTCTTCTGCATGTGGATATCCAATTTTCCCAGCACCATTGAATAGGGTATCCTTCCCCAGTGTATGTTTTTGTCTGCTGTGTCAAAAATCAGTTGGTCATAGCTATATGGTTTTATTTCTGGGTTCTCTATTCTGTTCCATTGGCCTATGTGTCTACATTTGTACCAGTACTAGGCTATTTTAGTTACTATACCCTTGTAGTACAATTTCAAGTCAGGTAATAATGATGCCTCCAGATTTATTCATTTGTCTTAAGATTGTTTTGGTTATTCAAGCTCTTTTTGGGTTCCGTGTGAAGTTTAGGATTATTTTTTCTAGATATGTGAAAAGTGAACTGTCCATATTTCCATCGGCATTCTGGTCATGACCACTTAACCAATCGCTAGAGAGTTCCAAGCTTTCCCTAGTCATCTTGTCTTCCAAGCTCTTATCAAAATCTAGGCTTTTGCTAGCCTGCTCCACCAAATTTTTCCAGCCTCTGTCCATTACCCAGTTCCAAAGCCACTGCCATATTTTCATGTTTTTGTTATTAAAAACACTCTACTTCGTGATACCAATTTTGAATCTTCATTCATTATTCTGTTGCATGTAACAGAATACCTAAAACTCCATTCATCCAAAGAAATTTAGTTGTTTTAGCCTTTTGGCTATTATAAATAAAGCTGCTATGAACATTAGTGTACAAATATCCATTTGAATCCTTGCTTTCAATTTTTTTTTGTAATTTTTGTTGTTGTTGTTAAAAATGGGGCATTTAAAGAAACAGCCACTTCTCCCCATCTTTGCAGACTGGCTTTTGTGCCAGAGAAATGCTTCACTTATTAGATGGGCATGTCCTGCAGTGAGAGATCAGCTATAGGTAAAAGCTTAAAGTCTTCTTGGTTCTTCTCAGAGCATGCACCTTGCCTGGCCTGTGGCTTTTTCTATTTCCCAGTATACAGGGCTGCTTTTGAATGGCTTCATTTCCCAGAGTCTCACCCCAGCTTCTCCTCTGTGTCTTAGGTGGTCCATATCATGTGTCCACCTGCAGTGTCTTGCTTCAGGCATCTGTGGGTCTGTAATCTCCCTGAAGCTTTCCAGAGTGGAACCCCCCGACTGTAACCCTAGGGAGACAGAGACCAGTCCTTCAGGCAGCCCCCAGACAGGTTAGAACATTACAAATAAGGTCTGCTCTGCTCCTTCTGTTTTGAGAGAGGAAACTGGCCACTGATGTGCTGCCCCTTCCAGACCAAAGACTGTGCTACCCCAGGAAAAGGGTAAGTTAAGAGTGGGTAAAAACACCATGAAATTTCTTACTGTTTTGAATGTGGCTTTTTCTTGAGTAGGCATTTGCTTGATTGCTGTCCTTTGACTGTTTTCTAGAGCTCCTATAGGGTTCTTTTAAATTTAGCCAGTTTCTGGTTGTTTTTTGATGTTTCTGTGGGGGAACGCAGGCTTGGAGCTTCCTAGTCTGCCATTTTACTGCAATGGACTCAGCTGCTCTCCCTGTTGTTGCCGTCCTGCAACCCAGCCTCCACTCAGGGCCATAATGACACTCCACACACGCTGTTCCATCTGTTACTCTTTTCTCTGTGCCAGGCTTATTCCAATTCATTCAAGCTTCCAGCCTACAGTATTTCTTCTCCATCTTGTCCATTCAAGAATAGAACTGATGCTTCTGCTAAGAACTTGTATAACTCCCTCTACTTCCCCTTTCATAGCCTCCCTTACCAACTCTAAGACTTTGTGATTCTGAAAGTCTATTCAGAGAAGCAAGTATTTGCAGAGTCATGGGATGTTAGAGTTGGAGGAACTGGCAGAGACTCGATCACTTTATTTTGCAGACAACAAAATGTTACCTGAGTGTGGCAGTGACTTACCCCAGGAGCTGTTGTTAGTAATAGAACAAGGAGTCCAACACTCTCCTAGTTTTCACTTAGAATTCCTTCCCACCACTCTTCCTGCTCTGCTAGGAAGATGTCTGCAGTCTAAGAAGGCCTCACTTGTCTCTCTCATTGTCCCTTATATTTGGTACAAATGGGGAATTCCAGGCTTGCTCTTGGGCTTAGCCCCTGTCTTGGTAAAGACTTTTCTGGGACAGCTCTTTCTTTGCATACATTGTCACATGCCATATGATGAACTTGTTAGATGTATCCTGTGTTATAAATAAACTTCTTGGGGACATTTCAGAATCCCAGGCCTCTCCCACTGTAGCTTCTATACACTAGTCTTGATGGTCAAACCAGGAAGAGATCTACAGGCACTGAATTGTGGTTCCAGAGGCTGGAATCCTTAATACAGGGTCAGCAAAAGGTGCTGCCTTGATTACTTCCCTCAAACCCATCAAGATAGAGGACCAGCCCAGTGGGAGAATTCTTCCTAGAGGTCAGGAGCCCTGAGAACCAAGAGGACTGCCAGCTAAGGAAAATTCCCAATGTAGTAAGGCCATGGACTCTTGGAACTGTGAGAAAAGGACTCTTGGAACTGTGAGAAAAATTAGAGATCCCTTGATCTAGGGCCCTTATTTTATAGATGAAGACCTGAAGCCTAGAGAAATTAGGGAACTTGACTGGCATTGTACACTACAGAGTAATAGAAGATCATGGAATTTGGGGACAGGAATCACTGAGTCCTAGCTCTGCTACTTACCAGCTCTGTGGCCTTGGGCAAGTTACTTGAGCTCTTTGAGCCTCATTTTCCTCCTCATTAGGATGGGAATAGTTCTACCTGCCTTGGAGGGCGATTGTAAGGAATAAATATAATGTTATAGTGCCCGTGACAATGCCTGCTACAGAGCACATGATCACTGAATGCGTTTGCTGTTTTTTCTTATTTCTCTTTTAATTTTCAGCTTCCCCTTTGAGTCTAAAATTTCTCTTTGTGATTTCAGAAAAGCTTTGTTGGTAAATGCATTAGGGAAAAAAATGGAAGTCAAGAATTAACTTCATAGCCCAAGATTTAGAACTGGTTTGTTTGATTATATTAATATCAGTCATTTCTTTTCTTCTCCTCATACTTATTTCAAAGCAGTGACTTCATTTTTCCAGAAGCATTGTGGCCACTCTTCATTCTTCAAAGATAGCTATTTTAAAAATCAAACAAAAAACACCAGTGATTTCTGGGCTCCCTTCCCATTGGCTGGAATACCCGGCAGGAATTTAGTTCCTTTCCAAGTCCCATTCTGATTCTCTGTAGGACTCCAGCTAAGGAATTTCCTTTGGAGTCATTTTTGGCATTACTTGGGTACTGCCACATGCATCAGGGAAATGAAATCCGCCTGTTGTATGACTCTGTTGTGACAGGGCCTTGTAAGGGTGGTGGATGAGTGTTTGTGGCATTAGAAAGCTCACTGGCCTGGCAGTCAGACAACTGGGTTTCAACCCTGGTTTAACTATAATCTAGGTGGCTGGCTGTGGGTTTCTTAAACTTTACTCACCTCTAGACCTCAGTTTCCCTATTTGTAAAACAGAGAGGTAAAGTGATCTGAAGAGTCCTTACCAGCTTTCATGTTGCTCACAAACTGCTGCTGAGCACGATTTGATTTGGGGCATTTAAGGTGCCTTGACCCTCCCAACAGGCCATCTAGTTGCTACCCCAGCATTTCAGTCTGCCTAGGGAGGGTGGAGTTTGATCCTCTTATCTCAAACATTCATAACATCTTCATTTTCATTCCTGTCTGGAAGCAAACTTTTATACATCTTACTATCTCTCTGACTTTTCTCTAAAGGTATTCAAGTTTTAAAAGGCAGTTACCTTGAGATGTGTTGCCTTATACGAAAACTTGGGTGGTAGTGATGAAATTTCAGGCTGTGTTTTATTTATCCCCTCACTTTTAAAACAAGCCCAATAATTCTTCATTCTTGTCTTAATAGGAACATAGTGATATTTTGAGAATGTAATGAAATATTCCCTATTTTCAAAATCATTTATTCAACAAATGTTAATTGAATACGTGTTATGTGCCAGGCAGTATCCTAGGCACTTGGGAATGTAGCAGAGAGCAAAGCTACTAAATCGCTGTTATCGTGGATAGCAGAGGAGCTTGACAAAATGCAATGTAAGTAAGATATGTGATAAATTAGATAGTGTTAAGTACTAAGGGGAACAATGAAGTAGACAAGTGGGATAGGAAGGGCAGGGGATGGAGTCCAATTTTAGATTGGGTAGCTATGGAAGGGCTCACTAAGAAGGTGACATTTGGAATAAAAGATGAAGGAACTAAAGAAGGGGAATGGCATGTGCAAAGGCCCTGAGGGGAGCAGCTTGGGAGAGTCGGCCATGAGGTGGCCAGTGTGGCTGGAGTGCAGTAGGGCCAGGTGGTGATAGGGATCAGAGCATACAAACCAGAGGTCATTGTCAGGACATTGGTTTTTAATCTGAATTAGACAGGAAGCTACTGGAGGGGTTGAGCAAGAGGGTGATGTTATCCAATTTACTGTTGCCATGTTGATAATAGACCACAGAGGGACAAGAGTGAAAGAGAAAACATTACCTAGGAGCCTCCTGTAGTAATCCAGGCAAGAGGCGATAGTGGCCTGTACCAGGGTGGTAGCAAAGGCTCTTGAGTCTGGATCTATTTTAAAGGTGGAGGTGAGAGGATTTGCTGATGACTCAGAAGTGTGGTATGAGAGAAAGACAGGGATCAAAGAGTGCCAGGATTTTTGGCCCGGATAACTGGAAGAATGGAGTTTCAGCTTTCTGAGATGAGTAACAAATTTTGGGGCACTATCAGGAGCTGGTTTTGGACATGTCAAGTTTGGGATGCTTGTTAGATATTCTGTTAGACATTAAATAAGAGAAACGCCAAAGTCGCAGCTGAATATTCATGCCTGCAGTTCAGAGGTGAGGCCCCAGCTAGACATAAAATTGAAGAGTCATCAGCACTTAGGTGATATTACATGTCATGAGACTAGATAAGATTATTTAGGTAATGAGGGTAGAAAGAAAAGAAAAGAGGCCCAAGGACTGAGCCCTGGAGCTCTCCATGTATAGAGGTTGGAAAGACAGGGAGAAATCAACAGGGAGACTGTGGAAACTGAGGCACAGAGAGCAGGCTTCACTTGAGCTTTCAGAGCTCAGGCAGCAGAGTGAGGACTGTAACCCAAGTCTTCTCTCACTGTGGGCTTGAGAGCTCTTTCTACTGGCCCGAGACACCTTCTCTCTCACGGCACCAACTACTCCTTGGACTGGAATCCTGCTGATGTCTCTTGCACGGGATGTGTTGTTTCATCAAGTCTGAGTAGGAGGCAGATTTTTGTCTCTATTTTTTTCCAGTGTGGAGTATTTCATAATTTTAAAATGCACTAAAATAAAAAGACTTAGTGGGAGGCCTAGACTGCCAACGTGGATTTGGGCACTGGACACACAAACTCAGACCAAAGGGAGATGTTGCTGGAGTCGTTTAAAGGAAAGATTCTGTTGTCTTGAATCCTGTTGGCAGTCCTGAGCTGTGTGTGAGTGTTTAATGGGCATGGATTAAATAAGCCAGATGGTCCCAGGAGATGGGATTATGTCACAGGACAAATAGCCCAAGGCATGATGAGAGTCCTTGCTTTCAAAAATCGGTCAGTATCTTCTGCACCTTGGGCCTGGACTGCATCTACGCTGTACCCTTCAAATCCCCAGACTTGCTCTGGTTGGTGCTGGACTGCTGGTTTGGATTGGGGTATCATAACCTCTTACTTTGCAGATGTCTCCACTGGGACTGGCAGATGCTGGTGGGGAGACATATTCGCTTCTCTGTTCGTCGTTCAGACACTCGCCCTGTGCACCGTCCAGCCTTAGCACACCTTCCCCTTGTCATAACACTGCTTTGTCTTAATGCCCCATTCCTCTGAGGGGACTCCCTTGGAGCCTGTGGGATCTGTCTAGGTGTCAAAATGGTCCTGGCCCTTTTCCCCTGTGATCAGAAGCTCGTTGCTGGGAACTCAGTCTGTGTTTTGCATCAAAATGACGTTTTCCTTATCTTCTTGAACAAAAAGGCCAACACATACCAGATGCAGGAAATCGTTGAAAAGACCCTGTTTGACTCCTTCCCTCAAGTTCAGAGAACCAGGGCTTCCTTTCTAGAAACAAGTGCTGGTGCCAGCGGGTCACAGAAAGATCAGGGACCTGGAAAGCCATTCCTGCCTTTGGGTTTTGGTCCCTGCCTTCTTTTCTCTCTACTTCTCTACTAATTCACTCTGAAGTATTAGCAGATGTTGGGAATCTGTTCACAGTGGCTTCTGTAGGCCCAGCCCTAGGTCTCCAGAGCCCCAGAAGCAGATTCCTGTCCTCCCTCTCTGCTGGGCTGCCTCACTCAGGACCATCGGGTCTCTCGCCCGATGCTCTACAGCGTCTTAGTCCCCCTCAGTTCACTCTGCATTAACTCCTCATTTGAAAGGGAAAGATGGTCACTCTTTGGTTCAAAAACCTTGATGTCTCCCCATTCCCAAAACCAATCAGGCCTTTCGTGACCTTACACTTACAGATCTTCCTGAATGGTATGATGTTCTTTCCCCCAGGCTTTCTGTCTCTCCAGGGACAGCATGTCACTCAGTTTTCCCCAAATACTCCATGTTCTTTAATATCCCTGCTTTCTCTTAGGCTATTCCCCAGTTCCTGGGACACTTTTCCCTTCTTTGGCTTACTACTGCAAAGTAAAAGAGCACTGTTCTTTCTAGAAAAATGCTAATGCAAAAATGTTTTAGTGATGGTGTTGCTGTGGAGAGTCACAAAAAAGTTCTGGGTTGTGGGCTACATCACCAGGGCACCCGTCTCATTTCTGTCCCTTACCAGCTGAGTGACCTGAGCCAAAGACCCACGCTTGAGAAATGGAGGCTCCCACCATTCCTCAGGGGTTACTTACTGGCAGGATAGCCCAGAACAGTGGCTCTCAAACTGGATGCACATCAGAATCACCTGGGAATATTTTAAAAGCCTCAACGCTCAGGCCTTACTCCAGACCGATTGTATTTGAGTTTCTGGGGGTGGGACCCAGGCATCGGTATTTCTTTGAACTCCCCAAATGATTCCTGTGTGTGGTCTAGTTTGAGAACCACTGGTGTAGTAGTTGAAGGATTGGGCTCCAGAGTCCATCAGAACTGGTTTCAAATCCTGTTTCTCCATCTCCTAGCCGAGAGACCTTGGGTCACATTTTTAAAAATGACACATTTATTTTCAGAATAGTTTTAGAAAAAGTTGTGAGGATGGTGGAGAAAGTTTCAATACCCCAGTTTGCCATGTGATATAACATTTTACATTAGTATGGTACTTTTTTCGCAATTAATATATTAAAATCATTATTGGTATTAACCTATTATTATTAAAGTCTACATTTTATTCAGATTTTCTTAGTTTTCTACCCAATGTTCTTTTTCTGTCCCAGGGTCCCATCCAGGATGCCATATCACATTTAGTTGCCTCCTGCATTCTGCAGTAGTTCCTAGGGCTGCCATAACAAAGCACCCAAACCGGGTGGCTTAAAACAACAGAAATTTGGTATTTCACGGTTCTGGAGGCTAGAAATCAAGGTGTTCCCCCTGAAACCTTGAGAATCCTTCCTTGCCTGCTCCTCGCTTTGCTGGCAACCCGTGGCTTCTCTTGGCTTGCAGCTGCAGGGCTTCGATCTCTGCCTTCATCGTTACGTGGTGTTCCCCTCCCATGTGTCTGCGTCTCTTCTCTTCTCACAAGGACACCAGGCACATGGAATTAAGAGCCTGCCCTGCTCTAGTATGACTCTTCTTAACGAATTCCACCTGCAATGGCCTTATTTCTACATAAGGCCATATTTGGAGGTACTGGGGATTAGGACTTCAATGTATCTTTTTTGGGGATACCATTCAATCCATTGTAGGCTGATTGTGGCTATGACAGTTTCTTAGAATACCCTTGTTTTTGATGACCTTAACAGTTTTGAAGAGTATTGGTTAGGTGCTTTGTAAAATGTTCCTCAATTGGAATTTGCCTGATGTGTTTCTCAAGATTAGCCTGGAATGGTGGGATTTGGAGGAGAAGAATACAGAGCCATTTTTATCACAGTGTATCAAGGTCACATACTCTCAACATGACTTGTTGGTGTTAATATTACCTTGGTTACCTGGCTGGGGTAGTGTTTATCAGGTTTCTCTACTGTAGAGTTACTGCTCCCACCCCCCCATACTATTCTCTTTAAAAGGAAGTCACCATGTGCTGCTGACTCTTAAAGAATAGGGAATTATGCTCAATCTCTTGAGGGCAGAGTATTTACACAAACTATTTGGCAGTCTTTTCCATGGGAGATTTGTCTATTCTCCCAACTTATTTATTTGCTCAATAACTTATTCACATAAGTATGTCCTCATGGATATTTATTTTCTACTTTGGGTTATTATCCAATACTAATTTTTTTTGTTGTTGTTGCTCAAAATCCCAGTTTTGGCCATCGGACACAATTGGTTCCCGTGTCCTTTTGACAGATCCCCATCATTATGGGTTCTTTGAGCATTTTCTTACTTCCTGGCACTACAAGATGCTCCAGGCTCAATTTGTACCTTTCCTGCCCCAGTCCTAGAATCAGCCATTTCTTGAAAGAGCCCTCATTACTTTTATTGGAGAATGATATTAAAAACCAAGATCTAGGTACTAGCTGTGTTGGTGCTGGTGCTTTTGGGTTGGGCCACATTTTTAACCTCACTGTGCTTCAATTTTCTCACCTATAAAATGGTGATAAGAATAGTACTTTCATCACAGGTTGTTGTGAAGGCTAAATGAGAGAATGTGTGTGAGAGCTTAGTGCAGTCTCAGCTGGACAGAAAATGCTCAGAAATGTGAGTGATTATTATGTCCCATAGAACTTTTTATATTTGAGCTACGTTTACAATTTCCCAAGTTCTTTCCCATCAGTTAATTCATCAGATTCAACAACCTCAGACAGGGGTAGGGCAAAGATTATTCTGCCAGTTTATAGACGAGAAAACTACATGGATAAGCGGTCAACCCATGCTGCTCTAAAACCTAAGTCTCTTGATTTCAAGACTCATTGTAGTCAAAGATTGGCTACTAGTTCTGTCATATGAAGGGTCTAGATTTCCCCTCCCTGTATCTTGCCTGCTTCTTGCTTGAAGAGACTCTTGGTGGTGGTGCTTCTTTGATTCCTGTCCCCAGTGAATGAGATTAACTCATAGAAGAAGGAAAATACATATTCCAATCCAGAACAGACTATTCATAGGCATGGTGCCATATTTTCTGAACCAAACACTGAACACGTGATTCAGAATTGTTTTTTTCCATTCTGGGTATGGGTGGCGTTCAATAAATATAATTTAGATGCTGAAACATTGACATTCTCGGACATTTTAATAATTTACAGGAACAATAGGACAGGGTATTTAAACAGAACTGACCTGAAAAACCCAAGACGCTTTTTATCTATAATACAATCTTCCCTTCATAGTCTTTTTCTCTCTCTCTTCATGGAACAGTGATCCTAATCGAATACAGCAAAATGTTGATAAATGAAAACAACTCACCAGAATCATCAGTGCATGAAAAACATAAAAGCCAAACAGGGAGCTTTGACTCAATGCAGATGTTTATTGGAACAAATAGTAGTTTCCCATAAGAACAACAGCTTCTGCTGCTAATAAAATCTGGGCATGATTGTTACTGCTAATAACAGCATCATGGTATGAAATCGTAGCTTTAGTTACACCAACTGCATTCTAGGGAGGTGGATTTTGGTTGCATAGAAGACAGACTTTTTAAGAGGCAGCACATTTTAAAGTTGGAATGGGCTGCATTTGGAGGTAGTGAATTTCTCATCACTAGAAATGCTCAAGAATGAGGTCATGGAGCTAGACAAGGTGGTCCTATCAGACATGCTAACCCTCTGCTTCTGTGACTCTATGAGAGATTGGGCTTTTTGGATCTTTGAAGCAGTGCAAGAGCTGAAACATGTTTGTAGAATGACAGGGAAGCCTGAATTTCATGGCCTATTTAGACATTTTCTCAGAATAAGGATGAAGTGACAATTGGGGGAATGAACAGAATAAACTGGGTCCAGCCAGAAGTCATTATCCATACACAAATCCTGAAGCTGTTTCATGCCCCCTTTAGTATTCTAACTTTAAGGAGAAGGGCTCTTTTAGATGTTGGTTCTGATCCCAGAACACTGGTCTACTGCACGTGTCGTTTTTGGGAGAGGACCTGGCATAATCCACGGAAAGCTTGAGTGGACATTGATTCTTGTTCTCCCTCCATGTGGAAGGCCTCCCTTTGTCTTATCTGTGGAAATGCCCACACTCCTTAATGTTCCAGCACCATCTCCTCCAGGAAGCCTCCCTGGTATTGCCTCCCCCATATCTCTGTACCAGAATGAACTTTCTTCTGCCTCCATGCCTCTCCAAAACATAGCACTTGCTGGGGGTTCATTCTATTGCACGGTAGTCACTTATGTATGAGTCATTTATCTCCCACTAGGAGCTCTCAGAAGGCACGAATGGTACTCTCCTCATCCCGTAGCCCCCATAGCAGCCAGCACAGCCTGGGACATGACAGTACTGTGAAGTAGTATGGTATCTTGGAATTCCTTGGGGCAATTCCAAAACCTTTGCATCATAATTCTTTGGCATCTAAAATAGAGTTCCAGCTTGCTTGACTAGTGTCTGATGGAGTTGGGTTCCATTGCCATTTTTTCTTTCTAGAATAAGTAGCAGGGCACAGAGAGGTAGAACAACTTCCTTAAAGGCAGGATGTGAATTGCTGTCCCTGAGTGTTCAGCCTAGGGCCTAATGCCCATAAGTTCTCATTCTTCATTACCTTCCTCTTTCAGCAAAAAACCCGGAATGACTACAGTAGCTGCATAAGGTCAAGAGCTAAAATCCCCTACGAAGACAATTTTGATAGAACAGAAGACAAGAACTTGGGATCAGCCCTTCTGATTCCTTGAAGGGCTTGTATCTTGGCGCTCTGGAGGGGGTAAGGTCTATAGAAGCTTCCTGAGAGAGGATGGGGGAGGCATTCTGCTTGGGAAACATTTATGAACTTTTTATGAGCTAGGGAGTTCAGGGTGAGGCACAGGGGTGAGGAGTCAGGGGAAATGGCTGCTTGGAGTCAGCTGTGGATGTAAGGAGGGAGAGTGCGGGGACCTGAGCTCTAGCTTGTTAGGGCCCACCTTGTGCAGCCAGGTTCCCAGGAAGGGAAGGAGGTTAGGGCCCAGAGTGAATGCTTTTCTTGGTAGTAAGGAAAGATCCCTTGGCCAGCACTTTGCCTGGGCCATGTCCTTGGGAACCAGCATGTGGTGGGTGGGGGTGGGTTCCGCAGGAGCAACAGCAGCATCTTGTCCATGTCAAAGCCCTTTGGAACCTAATGCAATCTTTGCCTTTTGGTTACAATGGCTTTAACTCATCAGGGAAGAAAACGGCTTCATGTGATGCAAGATCATCAGAGCTGGGAGGCCCTTTGAGATGAGGGGAAAGGACTTGCACAGAGTCACACAGGGAGTTCGGGGCAGAGCCAGCTGTAGAACCAGGTGTCTGCCTTCCCAATCCACCATTCCTGGGCTCCTCTGCCCCTGCTTCTCTCCCAGTTTGGTATCTAGCTCTTGTTCATAAGTATGTTGCTAAGGGACGTGCCATGGGACTAAGAACCTTGTCTGTTTCACTTCTTTGTGAGGGGAGGGCGGGGATTGGAGTTGGGAAAGTTGCATGATGGCAAGCAGCACATAGCATCTGGGGGCAGATGAAGGAGCTGGTCAAGGTTGAGGTGTGCCCCTAACCAGCTCTAAAACCCAGCCAGGAGTTTGTAAGAGAACCTGGTCTGTCTGGTAGACACATTGACCTTCTGCTCTGTCACATTTATTGAACACTTAGTTTATGCTATGCACTGTGTGAAGTGCTGCGCATCTGTTAATTAATTTCATCCTCATCAGACTTTAATGAGGTAGGTAGGGTGTGCCATTTCCATCTTATGGATGAAGAAACAGGTTCAAAGAGGTGAAGTCGCCAGCCCAGCACTGCAAAGCTGGTGACAGAGCCCAGATTTGACTCTCTGTTCTGACCACTCTTCTGCTCTGTCTCCTTAATCAGAGTGAATGGGGTGTGGGGACGCCCCTCTGTTGCCCAGGAATGGGTGGGCTGAATTAGGGAGGTGAAGGGCTAGGGGTATACAAGAGATGGCCGCTTGCATCAGATAATTATTCTCTGCTGCTGACTGACCCGCAGATGGTGCCGGAGCTGAGGGATCCAATTCAGTTCCTCACGCTGGTGACGCTCTGGATCCAGCCTTTGTGGTGGTGGATGTAGGAGTACACTCCATAGCGGTCCTTCTTCCCACAGTCCACGCCCCAGGACACCGTGCCCACCAGGTACCAATGGCCTCTTTCTCTGTCCAGGGTAACCATGGGGCCTCCAGAGTCGCCTGCACAGGCATCTTTCCCCCCTAGATGAAAAAGAGATGCAGACAGTAGTAAAATGTCCCTTCCCCAGCCTTCTCGCACGTCTAACTTGTAGTTCAGAGAATTGGGCACTAGAGGGCGCAGCAGACCGTTTGACCCAAACCTGGGCTCCACGCAGCGTTAGCTAGGTGGGCCGCCTGGGAGCTCAAAGCGATTTTAGAAAGTGCTGGTTCAGGCCTCTCTGTTTCAGAGGGTAAATATTGTGCTTGGAAGGGCAAAGATGGACATTCCTTAGAATTCTTCTCTCTGATGCATCTTCTCCAAGGGAATCCCTCCCCCATCACCTACCCTGGCCTCTGCCCCTGCCCCCCACATGCTAGCACCTACCCAGCTAGGAGGTCTCCACTCCTCCCTGGCTGGCGGTGCCCCTATTGTATGCCAGCCTCTTAACGCACCTTCCTTCTCCCCAGCACAGATCATGTCTCTGGTCACTTTTCTCTTCAGTGGGGCATAGGCCTCCTGGCAGGTGTGGTGGTCAACAGTCGGGATTTCAATCTGGAACACAAGGGTGTTATTGGTCCCATCCCGGCTGAGGAGTCCCTGCTGTCTTGACATCCCTGGAGCTGGCTCCTCCCCACCCCATGCCTGGCTGGGCCTGGGTCTACCTGAGACTTGGTTTCAGAAACTTCCCTATGGTACGGGTGAGGGACCAACTGAACAAAGAATCAGGAGACCCATGTTCTGGTGCAGTCTCAGCTATTAAGACCTCAGCTGTGTGAAATTGGGCAAGTAACTTTTCCCCTCTGGGCCTCAGCTCTCTTATCTGTAAAATGGACATAATAATACTTGCCTAGGAGATGCATTATTTCAAATACATATACAAAAACCACGCTCAGTTTTTTTTCTTTTGTCCCACCCCTACTATGAGACCTGAGGCATGTCACTTGTCACTGTTTCCTCATTGAAAAATGGAAGCCACAGTATTTGACAAAATAATCACATACTAATCATTAATCACTGTACAAAGAGGAAACGAATGAACAAGTGCTTTGTAAACTACAAACACTGTAGGAACATTAGGTACTTTAGGGGTTGTCACTGCTTGCTTTGCAGCAAGCACTTCCTTATATTGATTCCCTCACTGAAGGATGAGCTTCTAGACACTGGGTCTGCATCTTGTCCATTTCTCTCTTACATTGCTTGAAACATAGAAGATACTCAGGAAATATTTCTTTTTTAATTGAGGCAATAAATTGATACACATAAAAATAAGGCATTGTGATTATTATTGTCCTTGATTCAACATGGGGGTAAATGTTGGAGCAAATATCTAGAATAAAAAGAGGAAGCATGAGAGTCTCATTCACCCAAACCACAAACTGAATGGGCCATATTCCCCAAATGTTTAACTCTTGTTCCCTTGCTGGGAGGTAACCAGAGTCCATTCAGATCCTTCTTGGACTGTGGCCTTCCCTGGATAAGTGGAGAGAGAAAACCAGGGGAGGGTGCTCATGATGACATGTCCTCAGCAAACATTGAGTACTCCATTAACCCCATTGAGCACCTTTATTCATAGTTCAAGTGTAATTTCAAGTGTCACTTCCTTTGGGAAGCCCTCCTGAACCCCCACGATGAGATCAGGTCCTATGTTATATGTTCTGGAACATGCCACACTTCTCTGTCATCACCTTTATCCATACATAACTATTTTCCATCCATCCCATTTGACTGTAAGCCCAATGGGGCCAGGGATCAGATCTGGCCTTTTACCTCCCAGCACAGCTAGTAGCCAGTACTGTGCCTACACACAGGAGGCACCAAGTCAACTCCTGGGAGGTAATGAATGAAGAGATGCATGGTTGTTAGTCATAGAACCTGGTGATGTCAGAGCCAGGCAGCTTAGCAGACATCTAGTATTGCTGTGAACTTCGTAGTTTGAAATAGTATCCTATGGTCTGGAGAGGCAAAATGACCTGTTTCAGATCACCCAGCAAGTTAGTAGAAGTGAGGACTTGGAGCCATGGCTCCCATTCCTAGTTCAGTGTTCTTTTCTGAAATGATAGGAATGTGAACTTCTAAATGCGATGGTCACGTTCATTACTGCAAGGACTGCAGTTCTCGAGACCCTGGCTCATTCTCGGCTAATTTGCTATATGGTCTTCGTGGTATATAGGTGGATTATGACCCTTTCAGGTGTCTGAACCTGCTATTTTCTTGGAGAATTTCCATAAGCTGAGCATTTAACAAGCTATCAGGAACACTGAACAGTGTTTAGAGACTGGAGTCCATGACATGTAGAACAAACAAATCAAGCTTTCTGGGGTTCAAAGTCCCGCTGAACTTTGGAGGTGAGGTTGGGCCCCTGGCATCTCTCTTACCAACCCCTGCCCAAGCCTCTAGATCCCTAAGGGGGCAATGTGGAGCAGGAAGGCCCAATGCAGGTGTCACTGTCTGTAGGGTATAAAATGAACGTCACCTCCATCAGGGTCTCTGGGAACCTTTGCAAGAACTGCTTCCCCCAGCCACTGACGATGACCACAGCTCCTGGAGGAGAGAAGACACTGTGAGAACAGAGAGGCTGTCTGTGGGGTTTCCAGAGGGTTTTGTCTTGTAGCCCTGTCATTCTCTCTGTGGAGAAAGGGCCAACTTGTCCCCCTCGGGAAAAGGCAGGATGGTGGGGAGGGAGACAGGAAAGGCTACTGGGCTGGAGGTTACCTGCCACAGAACAGGGTACACTCGTTACCTGGTTTACTTGCTTAGTTGTCTCTTCCCTCCAACCCCCAACTAGCATGGAACCTAGGCCCCATGAGAGCAGTAATCTCTTCTATCTTGTTCACTGCTGTATCCCCAAGCCTGTAACAATGCTGGCACATAGTAGGTGCTCAATCAATAATAGTGAATAAATACAAAGCCCAGACTACTCAAGGATATGCTGTGCTGCCTTCAGAAAGCCCTCCTCCCCTCCCCCTTCTAAACCTCAGTTTCCCAAAATAAAGATGTTGAACTCAGTATTTTCTAAAACCCAACTCCGATATTTTAGAAGTCCATGAAGTTGGCCAATCAGGTGCAATGTGGAAGTGGGTTGAGCACTGACAGAGCAATTATTTTTTTATGTGAAATAGAACCTGGATACCGAAAACAGCCTGGGCTTAAAGACAGAAAATCTGCACTATAGTCCCAGATCTGCTTCATATAAGCTGTATCCTAGGTGAATCACTTCACCTTGCTGAGCCTCAGTTTTTTCATCTGTAAAATGAGGCCACAATACCGCCTTGCAAGGCTTTCATGAATAGTAAGTTGATGAATATAAGGCAACTGGCACATGGTAGGCACATGGCACCCAGTGAGGCAGAGCCAGCTGTACCTGTGCCTTCCCTGTTGCTCAATCCCTCTAAGTAAGTCTCAGGGTTCCATCATAGCCACTTTTTTTTTTTTCATATTTGAGCTAAAGGAAGTGAACTATTACATGACACCACTGAATTTATAATGAAAGGAAGCCAACTGGCATGGGTTGGACTCTTACTCTGTGTTGGATCTGTCTAAGTATATTATCTCACTTAAATATCACAACCCCCATGGGATATTGTCTCCAGTTCTTCCTCAAGATCACCCGAGTAGGAAGCAGCAGCAATGGCATTTGAGCCCATGTGGGTTATTAAGCCTTTGTCCCTGAGCTCTAGACTCACCCTTCTATACTTTGCTCCATGGTACTATGGAGGGGACACTGACTTGGCAGTTCTGCTTTGCTAGCTGGTTTCTTGAAAATAGGGGGCACTTTCAGGGAGACTGGAAGACTTGCTGTGACTGTTGGTGTCACCCTGGTAATGATTTTCATCCCAGTAGTGGCAGTTGGTTCCAGCTATTTTCCTTAGCACATCAGCCTCTTCTGCAGAGGCCTAAGTCCTGGCTCCATAGTGTCCCTTTTCCAAGCTTCTAGGTTCTATTAACTCCAGGCTCTTACCTTTGTTTCTCCAGCTCTGTGGTTGGTGGCTTCTTCCTACAAGCACTATCTCTATTATCTCAGCTTTTCCATTTCACTTATCCAGTCCTCCAATACCCTGTATTAAATTCTCTCTGTTATGATAAGTAGTCTAGGTTTTGTTTTCCCTGGACCTTTAGACCTACCTGTTTACTGTGTGCTTCCCACTGCTTCTGCTACCTGGGGACCAGTTCTGACGTGGCTGTTAGTGGGGAGGCAGCTGGTGAGCCATGCAGACCCTGTCAGTGACTCACTCAACTGGCACAAGGGCTTCACCAGCAATGGGGAAGAAGTCCCTGCTCAGGCACCAGCTGCTCTGCAGAGGTGGGATTGGGTGGGGGAGGATACCTTCCTGAAGGGGCTCCTCGGGCAGACAGATGGGCATCACGAATTGATTCAGTGTTGGGCTGTCCAAGAGCTCCACCAGAGCCACATCGTTCTCGAATGTTTGGGGGTCATACAGGGGATGGAGGATGATGCGTTTGACCCTGAGATGTTGTTCACTTTCATCTGACCGGAGTCTCCAGTGCTTGCCTGGGTAAGAAGAAGGCACATGAGGCATGGGGGCAATGGAGGATAAGGTTCCCCATCAGCCCCCGACCTGGGTCCCATCCAGCCCATGCTTCCAGCATTAACCCTTTAGTTGCCCTTCACCCACCTTTCCCCAGACATCCCACCCTACTTGCCATTCCTCGCATATTCTCATGGGTTCCCACCTCTGTCTCACCTTATGAGCTGATCCCATTGCCTTATAATGCTTGTTTTTATGCCTGTTGCCACATGTTCAACCCATGTAATCACCCTCAGTGCCTGAGTCACACGTTGCTTCCCCCATAAAGCCTCTAAGATTCTTCAATAGAAGTCTTTTCCTCTATGAGCTCCCATGGCACTTTATCTGTTCCCCTTCTACAGAACTTACTGCTTCCTACTTTCTATTTGAGGTCTTTGTGCTCATATCTTATTTCATTATTAGTCTGTAAGCTCCCTGTAGGCAGGAACCAGGTCTTAATTATACTGTGTCCTTAGATGCTGGCATAATGTCAATAGGTAAATATGTGTTGAGCTGAGTTGAATCAGTTGGTGGTCTTAATTTTATAAAGGAGAGGGGAGTCTGGATTGTATATGTATGATCCATTTGAAACCATGGATTCACAGGAGCCAGAAGGGTCTTTGGAAATGACCTAGACTGGGCTCCTCACTTTACCCTTGTGAAAACTGAAGCCTAGACTTTAATGACTTGCTCATGGTCACATAGCCTTGGACTTGGACTCAGGTCCCTGAACCTGCATCCCAGGTGTCCTGCCCTGACAAATGAGTGAGCGAGTGCATGGGCACACCTTGGAAAATGGCAGCATTGTTACCCCATTCCCAGAAACATAACTGGCTTTGGGAATCAGCTTGCCCCTCACTCACCCATGATGATTTTGAAGTCAGAAGGGCTGAGAAAGTCTGAGTCGGGCAAGGTTGGGTCCTCTGGATCAAGCGACTGGTGGAGGCAGTGAGCGGCTGTCACAATCCAGCTGGAGCCTGGAGAACAGGGCATTTGTACACGCTGCCCTGCACTGCTGGGTCCCGCCTCCCCTGCCTGGAGCTGAGGACCTTCAGACTGCTCCAGGGCACCCTCCAGACCCTGCAGGTGGCCACACCCCTCTCCATGGTATTTCACAGCCCCTACCCAGACTCTCTCACAATCCCACTGCCTCTTCCAATCCAGGCCAATACTGGACATTTTAAAGAGGGTTTCAGGGATCCCTTAAATCCATGTTGCTGGTAAGCACCAGATACCACAAGGCAGGAGCACAGAAACCCTGTGCTCACGGGCTGCCTCTCAGGCCTTGCTTCTCAAAGTGTGGTCCCTGGGCTGGCAGCACCAGCATCACTGGGAGTGTCTTAGAAATGGTGACTCTTAGGTCCCCCTTGCATCCTCTGAGTTTTAGCAAGATCCCCAGCTAATTTCTATGCACGTTAAAGTTTTAAAAAGTACTGATCAGTAGCTGGCTGTGCTGGCTGCAAATAGGAATAACCTGGACAACTGAAAAAGAGAAAATCAGTTTCTGGGCCTGGAGCTAGACCATTTAAGTCATGGGAGCGGAGCCTATGCACAGGTAAGTTTTCACCATTCCCTTAGGTAATTCTACTGCTGCCAGGAATGAGACCCACTGCTGTGATCCAAACCTCTCATTTTATAGACGTAGACCCTGAGGCCTGAAGAAAGCAGGGATGTCCAGGGTCAGCCAGCAGGTTAGTGGCAGGGCCAGGCCCAGGCCCTGGGTCTCCTGGTGGTTGGCCTGGTACGTTTCTTATGTCTCAACTGTTTTCTCCCTTGGACAGACAGGCACTTGCCCTTTGTTTAATGCAGGGCCAGCCTCCCACCATCCTTTGTCTGGAGCAGATGACAAGCCCACATGTAGCTGAGCACAGAGGCACACCCAGGATGAGCCAAGCAGAAAGGAAAGTTCTAGGACTTGGTGGGTGGGCAGCAGGTCATCGTTCAGAGTCGAGGGTAGAGGTACTTTTCTGGAGCAGGTGCCATGCTCCGCTTGGCCCTCTCAGCAGCAGCTGCATGCTCTGGACAGAGCTCCACTCAGGCCGCCCTTTTTCCCCTGAGGCACTTTGGATCCCTGTCCATGGCCAGGGGCTTTTGGCCACAGTTTCCAGGTGGATCAGGTGAACGGAGGTACCCAGGTTAGGAAGGCCTGCCCAAGAGCAGGGCTTGGGCTGTTTAGATGGACTCAGGCTGTGCAGTAACCTGCCTAGAACTGGCTTTGCCTCCCAGCTCTGCAGCCCTCTGTGCAGGCATTGACACAGTGCTTCCCACTCCCGCCATCCCTCAGTTGTTCCCCTGGTTCCTCTGCCCTCTCCTCCCCCTCCCTGCCTCGACACCACTGAATAAGAGGAGGAGATGGGAGGTAATAGATCAGGAGTGCTGTGGGGAGGGTGAAGCATGGAACCTTTAGCTTGGCTGAGGGTAGAGAGGTGAACTTCAAACACCTTTGAAACATAAGTCGTAGGGAATAAACATGCAACAAATGCCAATACATGTTGAATGTTATTGAACTTAAAAACTCATTTAATTCTTAAAACTGGGTGCCCCCAATCCATCTCTTCTATTTCCCTCCTCACAAATTGGAGCTGTCTGGTGCGGCAGAGCCTCCCCGCCCTCCGCCCTTGCAGGCCTGTCCTCAGCACCTCTGCTTCTCTTCTGCCTCCTCACTCGGGTCCTCCCTCCCTCTGTCTGTCCCGATTTCCTCTCTCCTGACATCCCCTGCCCACCGGCCTGTCTTCCCCTTGTATTGCTCCCTTTCATTTTCCTCTTATTCTCTCTTCAGTGCCCACTCTTATTTGCTAGGTCTCTCTCATTGCTCTCTGTCTCTCTTTCTGTCCCCTCTGTTCTTGTCCTTCTAACTGTCCCTCTGCCGCCTCCCCCTGCTTATCTCCCTTCCCTTTCCTTTCCTGGCCCTCGCCCCTGCTCCGCTCCCCACTGGGCTGCCTTCAGCCCTGTCTGGCCATGCCCCCCTTTAATACTGGGCTCTCTCTCCTGCCTCTTTGGGAGGCCCTATCGAGTGACACTCTTCACCTTTGAGCCTGTGGGAATACAAGGATCAATTCCCTGAAGAGGGGATTTCACACATCCCTGCTGCCCAACTGCAGCTTTAGCCCAGGCCTGGTGCCTCCCCAAGGGGATTGCTGGCCCGGAGGAGGCCACCCCTGGCTGCAGTCTGGAGGAGGGCAAGGCTGAGTAACAGGTGTGCCCAGCAGCCCTGGAGCTGCCCACACAGAGATGGACCCATCTAGGCCTTCTTCCCTGATGGTGGGATCATACCCAGAACTGGCCTGGAACTCTAGATTTGCTATTAGTTTTTCCTACAGTGTCAAAGCTGGAGCAGATATAGACCATCTGGACCAACCGTGGCAGGGAGAGCCATCAGCCATTCCTTTCCTACTCTTTCTCTCACCCACACTCCATCTGATGCAAAAGTGGCAATCCTATTTCCCAGTGCTTTTGAATCTGCCTCCTTATTTCCATCCCTCATGCCCTGTTCTTATTTAAAGGCTAATGACTTCTATCTCCACTACTGCAATAGACCCCTTACTGACTCACTCTCCTTTTGATCCATGATGCCTCTGGAGAGAACTTTCCAGAACATGCTTTTAAACCTACAGCCACATTCAGAGTAAGATCTAAATTCCTGAGCATAGCATTCAAGGCCTTTGTATAATAAATCTACCTTCCCCTCCTGGTTAGCCCTGATCCTGAAGTCCTGGCCACCCTACCTTTGAGCCCCATGTAGGTGTCTTCTGCTACAATTCATGGCTGGGAGTCTGACTCCCTGGCTTAGACCTTCCCAGTGCCAGAGACTGATCAGGATTCAGTAGCTATCTGCTGACTGAAAAAATCGGAAGAACAGGAACACATGTCTCATGGCTCCAGCTAAGGACTCTTTTTACCACACTGTACTTCTGGGCCTTGACACCAGTGGGGACAGTGATTCTCAATGGAGAAAACTTGGTCAGTCTTTAGGAAGAGGGTTCAGTGCCTTCGCTTCCACCCTTCCACCTTCTCCTTACCTAGGAGGGAGCCCCCACAGAAGGGCTGCCCATTCGGCTGTGACAACATGGCAATCCAGGGAGTTGTGCCCTTCTGGGCTGGGCGTCCATTGAAGATCCTGGCCATCAGCTTCCGGGAGAACTTGGGGAGCCCACACACTGCAGCCAAGGAAGGGAGGGACAGGTCACACTCTGGCCTCCTGCTTGCCCATTGCCAGAGCTATTAGCTCATCGCCCTGTTGGGAACAGCTGTTATTTTTTATCTCCCAGCACCCTTTGCCCCTTCTGATTATAGCATCCCAATTTTTCTTTGGGATCTGCACTTTCCCCATCCTTAGTCTATGCAGCCAGAGTTAGAATGACCTCACCCCTGGGCTCAGGGATAGGAACGTGAATGGTCAAAGCCATGGACCCCCTGGCCACAGCAATTGCTCTGAGATGGTTATGTAACCTTGGCCAGGACAATGAAAGCCTGACTTGGGAATTTTGCTAAACATATTAGAAAAAAAAGTCATTCTCTGCTTGGGTTGCTAAGCTGTTGGCTGTAAGCCAAGATCTGGCAACAATCACTTCACGGAGAATCTTCTGAGAATGATGCTTTCTACCAACATAGAGGAAAGTGGAGCCAACAGGTGAGGGGTGTAGCAAGTGAGAGAGATTATTTCCTGGTAGTTGAGCACTTTGATCTAACCATACCTGAAGCCTTTTGGTATGGTCTTTTCAGTTATGTGAGCCTATACATTCTCTCTCTCTCTCGCTTTCTCTCTCTCTCTCTCTCTCTCTCTCTCTCTCTCTCTCTCCCTCTCTCTCCCCTCTCTCCTGCCCCTTAAGCTGTTTATGTTGAGTTTTGGTCACAAATGAAAGAATCCTGACTAATAAGGAATCCTCATGCTCCATCCACTGAAATCTCATCTCCTCAGGGAAGCCCTTACTCATGGCCTTCTGGAGTTGGGACCCACAAGTGCCTGCCAGCTCCACCCCCAATTTTCCACTGACGTGGGTTCATAGACACACACACACATACACATTACAGCTGAACAGCCCTTAGAGACCACCTAGTCTGTCCCTCCCCTCACATAGCTAAAGAAACCAAGGCCTAGAGAAGGGAATTGACTTGCAGAAAGCTATCCTATGGGTGGTGGTGGCAAGGCTGTAATTCTGGGTCTCTTGACTCCCAACTCTGGGCTTTTTCCGCTCTGGCCAGCACCACTAACTCTTCACTATGTGGCTTCCCAGAGCACTCCTCCCTCAACCCCTGGATCTAGGCAGTCACTTGCTACCTTTGTCTCTGTCACCAGTCTGGGAAAAATCACAGATAAATGCGCTGCAACCTCAACTGCATCCTCAGCACCTCCCAGCAGCATTCACATGCCCTCGGCCAGCTGCCCCAAACAAGCATCCTGCCCCCATTCCCAGCAGATGCTCAAAGCCCATTGGTGGGAACTCCCTGGACCATCATCCTGCCCATCTTCTCCTGTAAACTTTCTTCTCTTTAGAACAAATTCTGTGCTGTAGGTCTTTTCACTTCCAAACTCCTGGGAACTGGCCTTGGGGATTCTCACTCCTTTCCTGTATTTTCCCCTCCTATCCCTCCAAAATATAGTCAAGACTTTCTCCCTAAAAATTAGTTTCCATTTCCCTGCTTCCCACTCATTCCTTCTCTGCCCTCCCATAGTAAAGCTTCTGAAAGAGGAACTGACACTCAGTCCCCACATCCTTCCCTCTGCTTTGGAGCTGGATTCAGGGGAAGAAAGCGCCATGCACTGCACAAACTTGGAAATGAACAGCCATTTGAATATTTAATAGACCTACCATCATAGAGGAGATAGAATGGCTCTAGGACCATAAATGGAACTTTAACAGTGATATTTACATATAGAGGAGGTTACTATTTCTGAAATTTTATCTGATCTATTTTCCATCCCTAGGAATTCTCCTTGCCCTGTAGCTACCCAAGCATTGAAGAATGGATGGCTCCCCAACCGCTGTTTTAGGTGAAGACTGGATATGGTTTTGACTTTTGGAAGAGCAAAGTCTGGGAATGCAGACTTTCATTTGAAGAGTCAGGCTTTGTGGTAAGAATAAACATTTGCAGGTTTCAAGGAACCAAAACCTGAAGAACTGAGCATATAATTTTCATCATAAGCCATAAGGATGGGAGGATGCAAGAGCAGTTTCCTGCCTCTGAGGAAAGAGCTAAAAACCCTTCTTGCAGAGAAGGAGGCTGGAGAGAGAGCAGGGAGGACAGAGGGACGGTTTTTCCTCCTTGGCTTCTCATGTTTCTCGTTCCTCTTTTTTTTTTTTTTTTTTGTCTATGTCATTCTTGGGGCCTCTCTTTTCTTGATGCCTTCCATGCTGGTGTTTCCCTCATTCAGCCCTTGGTCTTCTTTTCTGCAGATTTCCAGTAGTTGACATCATCTACCTCCATGCCATCACATGCTGATGAATTTCAAAGCAGTGTCTTTAAATCTGCCCTATCCTCTGAAATTCACTCCTCTTTACTGCCTACTTGTAATTACAGCTGGACTGCTCATAAACTCTTCAAACCTAGCAAAATCAAGCCCTGGTCTCCATGGTCACCAACCTCCTCCCCTTTGTTAATCCAGGTGTCTGTCAATGTCTGCGTGAACCGCCTCCCTTTTCTTCAGTCCCCATGATCAGTCACTAAGCTGGTGGTAAGTCACTAGGAGAAGCAGAGGGTAACTCCATGTCACAATGTCACAATGCATTCTCTATGTCACCTCAAGATACCCCAGGGTCTGAATATGTTACAACATAAAGTCCAAATACCTAGAAGAAAATGAAAATCAGAAATGTAACAGAACATGAGACATAATATGGCCTCCTTGACGCCAGCAACATATAAAAATGTAAAGCATAATTTATGCTTCTTTTGTTCTCTATAGTATAAAAAGCATGACATTTTCATTAAGATACGAACCAAAAACAAAGGCAAACCAGACTGCGTCTCCTGGCGAGCCCTCACTCTCGGCTTAGCTTTGCCACACGGCGCCCCCATGCTTGCACTTTCTGAAAGATGCCTACAGGCCAAGCCCTGCGGAATATTCCACTTAAATGCATTTAGATGGCCCGCCCTACATTTGCACTGTCACAGCCCTAGGGCTGGTGCGTTTTCACCATCTCTCATCAAGGCAGTTGCAGAAGCTTCATAGCTGCCCTCCCTAGCTCAGCCCTTGCCTCCCCACTTTCCACACCATGCTGCCTGCCCTCAGACCTGCTGAGTTCAAAATTTCCAATGGGTGAGATCCAGCAATTGGCACTTTTAACAAAGCTCCCCAGATGATTCTAATATATATATCCCAAACTTAGAGAATCACTGCTTCCAGAGCAGAGTCCAAGTAGAGTATGGCTTTTGAGACTCCTCACACTCTAACAACGCACGCTGCTCCCACTCCAATCCTGGCCTGTCTTCCTGCCTCAATAGCTTTGTCCACTCTGCCCCTTCCCTCCCACTTCCCGGTGCATCCTTTGAAGCCTCTGCAAAGCTATTCCAGTCCCTTCCAGCTGTATGAATCCCTTCCTCCTTTAAGTTCCCATAGTACTTCAATCTCTATTCCTCTTACATTTAACTCCATTTGCCTGTGTGAGACCTTCGTGCACACAACCTTGTCTTGCAGGCTAGTTTGAAGTCAAGGACTTAAATGGCAGCACATAAATGAAGGAACATGCAGCCTCTGAGAAGGAGACCTATCAGTATACCCATTCCTTTCCTCATTGCCTCTTCCTGGATGATGTCCAGGTGTCAGAGATTGTACATTTTCTGTAGCAAGGGAGATCGGCTTAATGAAGGGGCCGATTTTTTTTTTCCATAAAGTCAAAACAAACAAACATACTTCAGCAACAATAACCAAACACCCAAACCAAGGCTGTTGGTTATCCACAGAGGGTTTATTTCCACTTTAGACCACTGGCAGGAGAAACAGAGTTCAGAGGTCCCTTACAGAGTAGTGAAGCATGTGATATAAAATATACAAAATATAGCATCCTCTACATGTGTCATTCGCAGACATAGGAGTGTGCTCTGATGAACCAATGGGAAAGTGGACACTTCTCCATTGTTCTTCTGGAGTTCCTATCCTGGGGTTCCCTGGCTGCCTTTCTCTGATGGAGATTCCCAGGAGAGAGTGCTCCAGGGGAAGGAGGACAATCAAACCTGTGAGAGCCAGGGACATGCTCCTGGCAATCACGGCAGCTCTGAGTGTTAGAGGGTCCTCATGCCTTCCTTTTACTGATGAGGACACTGAGGCTCAGAGAAGGAAAATGATTTGTCAAAGATTATACAGCCAGTGGGGGAAGAGCTGGGGCTAGAACCCAGGACTTGGCTCTCCATCTCTTTTCTGTCACTTCCTGTCATGGGTGAGTCTCTGCTTCCCTTGACCTCCGGCCCCTGGAAAACAAAGGAGTGGATCCCTCTGCACATCCTGTGGGGCGGATTCTCCACCCAGCTCAGGCCCAGGGATGCTGGGCAGCCTGGCAGGATTTGGGTGACTCCTAATGTTCTGAGCCCACCCTTTCTTCCATCGTCCTGCCCGAAAGCACAGCAGGGTGCAGTGCGAGTCTTTTCTTCTTCCAAGTCATCAGCCAAGTCTTCACATCCAGGGCTGGAGCTCAGGTAGCCTTTCTACATGATACATTTAAAGGCTTAAAAGTTGCTTTGTGCTTGTTTGGAGCAGCAGGTTGGACACCCTGTGGTGTCAGCTGGTGTTCAAGAGTGGCATATGGGCCCAAATGACGTGTTCTGAGTCAACAACAGGAATTTAAGGGGTTTGGGGAGCCTCCTACTGCTATTCTACTCACTCCAGTAAACACAAACCTTCCCAACTTTCTCTGTGTCCTTTTAAATTCCTATAATGGGAAACATAAGGGATAAGGCTTAGACTGCAAGAAGCTTTTGGGAGTGCTCCCAGGGATGAAAGTGCTCCAAAGCATTACACTAGGAGAGAGGGGCCTCCAGGCTATGAGCCCTGTCTCCCAAAACCTCAGTGATTTTCTCCTATAGGCAGAGCTGGGAAAATATACAGACTCAGAGTTTAGTTCAATGTAAAGAACCATTTTCTAATAATCAGGTCCAAGCTCAGTTATAACAGTGAGACCAATGGGTTTGATAAATGGTTAGGAGTGAATGCAGGCCACAGGGATGAAGCCAGGCACGGCCTGGACAGGAGTGCTGGGGTTGGCCCAGAGGCCTTGGTCCAGCTCCCTCCTTGTACTGCTGAGGAAACTGAGGCCCAGAGAGGGGAAGGGACTTGGAGAAGGTCAGGGGCCCAGGTCTCCTGCCTAGAGCCTTTTCTCTGAACCACACTGCTGCCTCGCAGGAGGATGGGCTCTCCACTAGGTCAGCATGTTCCGTTCTGTTTGTCCTGGTCAGGAACGTGGAGTGTGCTGTCGGAAGTGTGTGGTGTAGCCTCGCTCAGGCTGGGGCAGAGTAGACAGGCCCTGAGGAAGTGAGTCAGCTCACCGCTCTACCTGGAGCTCCCCTAGACTTTGCGGAGAGCCCATCTGCTCCCACACCCAGTCCACATAGTTGGAGACCTTCGTGTAGACTCCGTAGACCTGCTTGCTGCCACATTCTTCAGGTCCCCCCCAGGACACCAGGCCTTGGGCCACCCAGCGCTGGCTCAAGTCATCAAGGATGATGAAGGCCCCACCACTGTCTCCAAGGCACGTGTCTTTGCCGCCCTCGTAGTAGCCAGCGCAGAACATGTTCTCCGTGACGCTGTAGTTGCCCGAGCGGGACTCATAGCTGGTTTTACATTCAGCGTGCGGCACCACGGGTAACTTGACATACTGCAGGACGTCCGACAGGGTCCGTGTGCCACTGCTGATAATCTCATCCACCGTCACATTGGGATTGGAGATGCCCCAGCCGGCCACCAGGCCCAGCATGTGGGGGGCCGGGCCATCGGGCTCGAGCCTCGGCAGGCAGACAGGCATGACGTGGGGCCCCAGGGGCACGGGCTCCCGCAGCTGCACCAGAGCAATGTCGTGGTTGTAGTTCTGGATGTTGAAGTCTGGGTGGAGCACCACCCGGGCAGCTGAGCTGTTGACTGCCCCCGATTTGTCCCTCACGTCATGCAGGCCCAGGTAGACAGTGACATGCTCCTTGGAGACTGGAATCACTGTGTTGTCCCTACGCTGGGAACGCAGCACATGGGCCGCTGTGAGGATCCAGGACTCGGAGAGCAGGGCCCCGCTTCCAAACCACTTGTCATTTGGCACCCTCGAGGTATCCTCCACCACTATGAGGGCCTGCCACGGGAAGAGGCCGGGCTCAGCATTCCGGCCACCAATGATCCGCTTGACCAGGTTAGGCAGGGAGCGGGAGGGCTGACCACACACTGTAAGGAGAAGCGGAATGGGGACAGGAGACAGACTGGTCAGGTCAGTCATGTGAAAGGAGCCACTAAGAGAAATTCAAATCTCACCCACTATAGATTATGCCACGATGGGAGGCTAACCTGTGTGGGCCATGCTAGCCTGGGAGAGTCCTGTCTGAGGTCACTTTGGGTCTAAGTCTCTCCAGGCCAGCCCTTCTATAGCTGGGGCCATCTCTGGACTGGACTATTTCATGCTTGGGCCTTCTCCATCCTAAACTATCTCTGGCTAAGACCACTTGTGACCTGGACCTTCTACAGCCAGGCCTGTGCCTGGCCATGGTCACTTCTCCCCTTTCTCACCCAGAAAAAGCATGTCTCATCCCAGAAGGGGGCCACTTGGTGGGCACTTAGAAAACTTCTGAAAGTTTACTCTCTATGTTGATGAACAGGGAGAGATGGAAGGAACCTAAAAGGTCAACTAGCTGGTCATGGCCAACACTAGACTGGGAACCAGAACACCTGGAGCCTTCACCCAGCTTTTCTCTTCTGTTTTCTATGTTACTCTGCACCAGCAAATTTCCCTCTTTGGATTCCAATTTTTTTTTTTTTTTTGATCTGCCAAATGAGGCAGGTGGTCAAGATGATCTCCAAGGATCTTTCACATTCCAAACACCTTTGATATTTACTTCATTTGCCCTGGCCACCGCCATTTCATAGGTGAGTAAAACTCTCCATGGGTTAAGTGACTAGCCTTAGTGACATGGCTGTCAAGTTGAATAGCAGGGGCTTAATTAGATTCTAAGACAGATGGCTTGTGCTTTATGACATACTGCCTCATTGCATATTAAGATTATGGTCGTGGGCCCGCAAACTTATTCTTCTCTGCCCTAAAGGATCCATGCTGCCAAGTGATGCCTGTCAATCAGGCCCAGGGCATCCAGGGTTGGGAAAAGTGGCATAATCTACGAGCAATGATGCATGAGCCCTGCTCTGGGCCACCCATCATTGCACCCAGGAGCCCTGTAGTACCTTTAAGGGAAGGAGAAAGGTCTGAGCAAACTTCATTCCACTGAGTCGCACCCTGAGCATGCACATGCACCACCAGCTTCCTGCAGCCAAAGGCCTCTGGCCCATGAGCAGAGGGTCTTCAGTACCAGCCCCCGGCTGGCTAAGAACAAGCTCACATGGGTCCTTCCCAGGCAGGGTGCTCGGGCCTGGGATGTAAACCTGGTGAGGATGTGGGCCTCATCCCGGTTGCAAATGGCCAGGCTACACTCCTTAGCCTGGACACTTTCAGAAATCCTTTAGAGACCATGAAACATTCGCATTTTCTTGGTAATTTTGAGAGAGCAGTTTCAGCAACCTAATGTTTTTCAGATGCTCTTCTTGCTGATACCCAATGCTTCTTGTGTGATCCTGGGGCAATCTGTCATTTACCCCAGGCCAGATGTAAATTGGCTTTTGTAACCTCTGTGGCCTGGCCTTTCAAAGTTGAAGGCCAGCCTCCTAGTAACAAGCAGCAGCCTACAAGGTGACGTCTCAAGGCAGAGCTGTGACTGGCCCTACATAACAAGGCCTTTAGTGCTGCAAGGCCTTCATCTGGTGAGGGATGTGTCTGTGGCTCAGTCCATGGTCACAACAGAGCCAGCGCTGATCGATGCCTTTCTCCAACCAAGGTGCTGATGGCACACCCAGGGTCACAGGAGATCAGAGCCAAAAAGACCCAGGAGAATAGCTAATTTGCAGATGGAAAAATGGAAATTCAGAGAAAGCAAGTGACTTACTCAAAGTTGTTAGTGGTAGAGCCAGAAGTGGGACCCATTTCTCCTGACTCTAGCTTCATTTCTCCACTAAAATCTATTTTTCTCCTTGGTGTGCTCTTGTCCTTTCAAGAGGCTAAATGATACAACAAGACTTTTGGGGAGCCCATTGAAATAGGGTCATTCTTATTGGCTGCTGCCATTCCCTACCCAGTCTTCCTGGGACAAATGAATTTTCTTGAAATGTTAGCTTTGGCTGTGATGAAGCAAGATTTGGGCTCTAGAAGACAGTGGGTAGTGAGGGAGGGCCCTTGAAATGAAGATGTGATGCTCTAGGATCCTGGGTTCATGAGCATGGTGTAGAACATGACCAGAGTCAAGGAACAGCTAAACATTACTTGTGTCGACATCAAAAGTCTTTGGTTCACCTTCCGGCTCTGCCCCTAACTCCCTGGGAGTAGCCTTCGACAAACCACTACACCATTCCTTAGTTTTCTCATTTGTAAAATAAGAGGGCAAATAATACTTGCTTAGCAGGTGCTCTGGAAGGGTAGGCTTTTTAATGGTAGATGAAATGAATTTTTCCATCCTGACATGCATCCTGGTTCAATCTCAGGGTTTTAAGAGGAGACATCCTAGAAATTTCTGGCCTGGTCCATTGATACAACGTGGTTCTCCCAAGCACCGAGTGTTAAAAGCATTTTGCGAATCTTTGTACACAAGATGCTTTGTACAAACATAGAGAATGATGACCATTAAGAGTCATGGGATGTCCTAGGTCTCCCAGTCCCACTCCCTCACTTTTGAGGTATGGAATCCCCGCCCTACAGAGGTGTGATTCCTTACAAAGATCATAGTTAGGAAACAGCAGCACCAGAACTAGAATCCAGGCCCCTGACTCCCAGCTCAGTGCATTTTCCCCTTCCCGAGGTTGCAACGTGGCTTCCCAGAATAGAATTCACTCCTAGTTTTCTTCGACTCACATAGTCTTTTAGCAAAATGGGGATTTGATCCTGCAGTTTGCCATGGCTCCACCATTGCCCTGCTCTATGAAGCTTCCCTGCCTGGAGTCCGTGGGTGTGCTCCTGGGCCAGCCCAACTGAGCTGAGTGGGATCAGCAGATGTGAGTGAGGTGGCCTTTCCCTTCTTCTACTCTGTCACAAGTTCCTTCTTAGACAGAAAGACTCTTATGTGAGGTCTTCTTTGCCAGTGCTCACCCTTGTACTCCTGGGCAACCAGGCACAGTTACTTCTGTCTTCTCTGGGATCCCATAGCACCTACAATGGCCAAAAACTGACTCCCAAATGCTAACATGATCTTCACTTCTTGGAGATTAATGGTAGATGACTCCATAGCCTTTCCATGTTAGTGTCCAATATCTAGAAGCCCACTGAGTGAATATGGAGAATTACTGAAATATACCGTTAATATAACAAACTACCTCAGTTTACACAACACTCTAATTCAGTAACATACAAATGCCACCCAATGCCTAAGCATATTGCAGAGCTCCTGCAGTTTGTGCAAACATGCAGATGCAATTAGGACAAATGCTTTATTTTTCATTGTTCCTCAGTGCTGTCTTGAGTTGTTGTATCATTTCATTACTGCTGTTTTTGTTTTTTTAAAAAGTATAAATTACTCTGTTGTGAATTTTAAACTTAATGCTTTGTAGATTATTTGTTTAATCCTACAGTGTGCATTTTGGGGCTATAATTTTCTAAGTCTATTTGAATATGTATACACTGTGATTGCAATGCAAATCATTCATACTAAAGCAAATATCCCCAAAATCTATATGCATAGTGACACTTCCCGTTACCACAAAACTATCTTTCCATTTTAAAGTGGGGTCAGTGGGTAAACCATGGGAAAGGCAGCAACCAGAGACTTGAACACATTGCTCTTCGGAAGAATTTCTTACTCTGTCCTACAGTTATTTGGTAGCATGGTGAGCGCTCGAGAACAGGGTGCCCACTTTCTTGATTTCCCTGGCGCAATAGCAGGTGTGTATACAAGCTGTGCTGGATGAAAAACCTGGTGGGAGGGGCACAGAACTGGACAGTGTAGACAGAAGGGTTCTTGGCAGGATAAAGCGGGAGGACTATGGAGGCCAGTTGGTTAGAAAAGGTGTGAAGCTGGGCTTCCCTGACCTTTAACCTTCTGAAGACATCTCTTGAAAAACAATCAAAGCATCAGCCTCCCTGCCCCCCCATCTCCCTATTAACAACCAGAGGAATTGGGGCCTAGGGCCCCGGATGGGACACCTTGGGGTAGAGGGTGTGGAGAGCAGAGTGAGGTACCTGGAAGGCAGGTAGGCAGCCTTCTTCCCAGGACTTTGTTCATCCAGACCCCTTGGGCAGAACAGGAATATATACCTGGATGAGTAAAAAAAGGTAGAAGATGAGAGAGAAAATGGTTGATTTATAGCACATGGAAAATAGATCTAGATTTTTAATTCCTTTAATATAGATCTGGATTTTTAATTTCCAATATGGATCATTGCAAAAGTCTTCCGAATGGTCTCTCTGAGCCTGTCCTCTCTGCAACCCGAAAGATCTTTCTAAAACGGGAATCTGACCATGTCCCTTAGAATTGCCAATGGCTTCCCGCTGTCCTCAAAAATAAACACCACACTCTTCAGGATGGCGTCCAAGGCTCTGTGCGATCTGACTCCTGCCTGTCTGAGGGCTGCTCCCCTCCCTGCCTGAAGCTGCCCAGGCTCTGGCAGGCACTTTCCTCTCATTAGTCACACAGACCTGGGCTTACACTGTTCTCTGTGGTGCGCATGCCCTTCTCTCCCTTCTCCATTTGGCAAACTCTTTAATAAGCCACATTCGTGTCCGCCAACTCATTTGAGTGTCTGCGAGGCACATCACTATTCCATCTTTGAAAAGTGGCTTCGAGAAATCAGGAGAATTTCTTAGTGCTTGCATTCCAGGGAGGCAGAGCTGATGGCCTCTCTGCCTCCAGAGAACTCCTTTTCTATTGGGGACTGTGGGTGTGCGAGGCCGAGGGGTGCCACAGGCAGGGAGGGAGGCACATCTCCAAGTGCCTCTCACACCTCCATTGTGACCAACGGACTGGAGGTCACTGGTCCTTCACCCTTTGGCCTGTGCACTGCTGCTCAGCCGCTAGGGCAGCCAGGGGTCTCCCTGCCAGGTGGTGTGGATGAAGCCCGGAGGGACAGCTGCGGCTGTGCTTCAGCCTTGATCAGAGATATGCTGGGCTACCTGGCGAGGCAAACAGATCTTCTCCTCACTCCCCCACCCCGCCTGGACCCCTGTGCATGTCAGGGGAACAGGGCTGTGAAGGAAGAACTCCTTCCTGCTGAATGGGGCTGGTCTGGTCAGGTGGTACACTCAGCTGGGAGCCAAGGCAGAGACTGGCTGAAGCAGCAACAGTGGCCATTTTTTGGAAACCTCAGCTCAGCCCCAGACAACATGAAGGAACTTATCTTGGAAGAGCTCAAGCTTCTTATAGGTTTTCATTTCTTCTCCTAGTTGTGTCAACATATGACCCTTTATCCTCCCACCAACAAGATCTATGCTCATTCATAGCATCAGTGCTAGACTTAAAGTTAAAAGAAAAAAAAAGCCTGGGTTTTGGTCCTGAGTCTCAGTTTCTGCATTTCTAAATGGACACAATAATGGGAGCTCCTGGGCAGTGAGAGTCAGAGGGGATGATGTATGAGACTGCATTATAAGGCTTCACACACTTACGACAACTTATTTCTTTCAGAGCTGTCTCTGCCCCAGCCTAACCCTGAGGCCCGGAGAGCAGGAGGTGGATGCGGGATGATTTAGCATGAAGGGCTTACCTGTGATATTGTGGAGCATCTTGTAATAGGGCTGCTGGCAGGAGTATCTGATGTCAGATTTGTACGTGGTGAGGTTGTTCCTTGTGGAGAAGGTGACCAGCCCATGTTCCAGTTCTGCTGGGGCTTCACAGTCTACAACTGATAGAGAAGAAGTAAGGCCCTCAGCTACATTTTGCTCTTCTTTCTGGGGCCTTCTAATGGGTCTGTCTCATGCAGATGTGCAGGTTGTGCACTTCACACTATTGCAGAGAGCAATGCTATAGTCTATCTGAATGGTGCACCTGGAATTGTGCGGTGTGCAATCTGTGCAGCTACCAGTGGCCCTGCTTTTGGGGTCTGGGACTTCCATCTGTTATATGCTACTGTGTCGTCAACTCACCTGGCCTGGTGTCAATTTTAGGGAAGGAGCAGTTCTGCTGAGATTTAAGCAGACTCCAGCCTTTTACCCAGAATGGTCCCTTTCCTTGACTTCCAGTTCTTTTATACAACCCTCTCTGCCTCTTCTGCCAAAGCATGAAGCCCTTGTCCCAGTGAGAAAAGTCTGGCTGAACTGAACCAAAAAATCTTCCATTCTTTCAGTTCCAACCATAGGCTGAGTAAAATCAGTTAATGTGTTCACACTGGAGTTAGCACAAAAAAACAAAACCAACCAAATAAAAACCCCAACCCCTGCATGAGTGCACAGCCCCACCCTGCCGTTCTCTCTGGGCAGCTTGCTTGGCCATAGAAGGCAGGAGGCCGGGTCATGGTGGGCCAGCTGTAGAAGCTGTGAAGACTCTTTTCTCCAATTTCTGCCTATTTTCTCTAATTGTTGGTGGCTGGACATTGGAGCTGGCTGTAGTCCCAGTATAGGACATGGCCAAAGTTGCCTGCCCCTCACAGGCGGTCCGAGGGGAGTTGCCAGCACTGATGGAGTCCAGCATGAGTCACCTGAGCTTCAGGGCATCTTTTCATGGCCACACAAGAGATGGAGGACCCAGTTTGTCCATGTCTTTTCAGGAGCTTCCTGTAGAGGATGATGCTTATTTCTAAGGAAATTCTAATCTTAGGCATAAGTCTACGCCAGAGTCAAGGAATCATAAGGAATCATAGGATTTCACAGCTGGAACGGAATCTGAGGTAGGTGATCTAGAATATTGTCTTTATTTGACAGGTGAGCTCAGAGAGGAGACTCAACTAGTCTAAGGTCTCACAGCAAGTTTTTGTCAGAGTGAGAACTAGATCTGACCATGAAATCCATGCTGTTTTAGTAAATGGAACTAATAGTTCTTAAGGATCTGTTTTCCAGTTAAACGGCCTGTTCTAGATATTAGCTGGCTAATAGTAGACATCAGCTGTGAGTATTTCCGAAGTCCTGGTAGAATTTCCAAATCTACCTCTTCTTGAATTTTACCTGCTCACCTTGGGAAATAGTGAAGGCTGTTTAACCCTGAGTGCTATTCAGACGTTGCAATTTTAACTTTAGGACTCCAAATTCATATCTTTGATTGACTAGAGGGTTATCTCACTTAAAACACAGGTAATTCCAAGGCCCTTCAGGAAAAGGATGAAGGAAGGGAGAAAACGTAGATACCTCTTATCCTCAAGAAAGGCAAAAGCCAAGAAAACTGCTTTTGTCCTGGCCTCTAGTTCCTCTGTACAAATCATCCTTATTTGTTTTGATCACCCAAAAGTAGAGACATTCTTTTACTTTGTGAGGTGAGTGTGTGAAGGTCAACAGTATGATACTAAGAGGTCATAATTTTTTTTTATTTAAAACTATGAACAGTTTTAAATTTGTTTTCCTAGGAAGATTCAAAGCAGATATTTTTCTCCTCTTTTAGGAACTGCCCTTGACTGGTGCCTAGATATTGGTATTACTTTCATCAGCAATTCATTTTTCTTATAGTATCCTCTAGACCTAACTACCTAGCTCCTAGTGGAGGATTTCCAGGGTGCCCTTGCATGGTCAGTCTACTGAGAGCTTGGTATGTGGCTGGCACTGGCAGGGAAGTATTTTTGGGGTGGAGGGCCTGCTTTCACATCACTCCAGAGAAGTGACTTTGCCCACTGATACAACTTGTCCTACAGCCAGATAAAGGGGGCGATAAATAGCAGGCAATGGAGGGTCATGTCAGCTTGGGTATAGCTGGGGAGAAGGGGTGCCCTTTCTTCCCAGGTCTACGGTGGCAGGCAAAAAGCCATGTCTCTCTGGGACGTGGAGGCAAATTGTCTTCACAAGGGGTCTTGAGCAGCTCTGCACAACCAGCACATATCAGACCTGCTTCCTCAACTAGTCTATCCTCTTTGCTTTAGGAAGAGTTTCATCCTTTTCTCTAAACCTCTCTCTGGCCACTTCCACACCTCAGAATCACCCCTTCTCTTTCCCATTCCCTTGGCCTCCCATTCTCATTGTTCTCTGGGTTGGGCTGTACCAGCCCACAACCCATCTCCACTGTCATCTCCCACTGCCATTCATTTTCCTTCAGACACACCTTTCTTGACCTACAGTCCTGAGCATGCTTTGCTGTATCCAAGGGCTTCCTAGAGAGCTACATGCAGGCAGCTCACTCTGGCATGCAGGCCCCAGGGATGGGGCTGCAGCTTGTTCCCTTCCCTCTGTGCACCCGCACTCCAGCCTCACCAGCCCTTCAGTCTGCCACTCTCCCTGGCCGCCTCCCACTCTCAGGCCTTGTATGTGCCATCCTTGCTGCCCAGGGCACCCTGTGTCCATGCTCTGGCCACCCTTGAGGTCTTCATCAAATGTTATTTCTTTTTGAAAGCCTTTCCAATTCTTCTGGCAAGCCTGCTTCCTTGTTCTGGAACTTTTATTCATGTCTCATATATTCACATGATGGCACGTATCTTATGTGCCTGGTATTGCAATTATTTGGGTATATATCAAATACTACTCTTCAATTATGATTTTCTCTATCACACCAAGTATGATGTCTGTTAATACTTTGTGGGCATCAAGATATTTATTCAACTGATGCTTGTCGTTATAGCCAGTCCATCTCCTCTCTCAGTGGCACATCTAACCTAGCCTAACACCTGTTTCCAGACTTCTCAGAATTCTGCCCTCATTAAGTGGCCTTTTAATCACCAACTAGCTTGGGCAGTCACAATTCAGTGCAGGAGTTCTCTGACATGTGTATCCAGATGGTGCCCAGGCTGAAGCAGAGATTCTGCCTGCCACTCCATAGACCTTTCTCTATCACTGTCCAGGACCCAGTGATGTTCCATGGCACCAGAGCTGAGGACCACTGCTTTCAAGTGTGATGCCTATCTTTTGAAAATTTTTAATCAGTGAATTTTAAGAAACACAGAACTTGTAAGCCCCAGAGGGAAAGAACCTCAAATGCTGGAATTTCAGCCTTGTGTTAGGTAGGGGTAGAAGGGATACTTTTGTGAATGAGAAAATGTCCAGATTCTCAAACATTCACATTACATGAGTTACCATTTGTTTTACCTACTCATGGTTATTAAGAAAGTAGCAACAGGTAACAATTTTAGAGTCATAAAGTCACAGGCATTCTGGCCCATTTAAACTTGAAGTATGTAATGGGTTAGAAACCAGGGCCCACTTTGACCTGGTTTGCCTAAGGTCACGTGAGTG
Source organism: Lepilemur ruficaudatus (assembly GCA_963574885.1). NCBI lineage: Eukaryota > Metazoa > Chordata > Mammalia > Primates > Lepilemuridae > Lepilemur > Lepilemur ruficaudatus. The sequence continues at coordinate 71,691 of CAUYRT010060333.1, forward strand.
TCTATTAGATCTTGTGTCTCTAGGATCGAAGGCATTTTTCCTTTGGGAAGAGTACAATCCACTTGGAGGTAATAAAAAGCAATCCCCATGTTTCATTGTTTTCTGGAGTAATTTTTGAATGATGGGCAAACCCTGAAGTGGAGAATCTGTATTCTCATACATGCAGCAGCCTCAGCTGCTGAGACTGTGTTGCCTTGTTCAGCGCCCGTTCTAGTCCACACTGAAATGGGCAATGGAGCGTTGGCAGGAGGGGAGGGGTGGAGCAGCTCTGGGACCCAGGGGTCTTGTGAGTGATCCATTCTTGGATGTCTGCACTGTGTGGGGTCCCGTCATTCACTCTGTCACTTGCTCTGACTCGAGTTCGCTCTCCAAATTGATTTCGCTTTCTGCCACCATGGTGAAGATCAAAGAAGGATAGAGAGATACAGAGGAAGGAAGCAGAGAGAGGAAGAGAGAGAGAGAGAGAGAGAAAGAAATTAGCAAGTAAAGCAGAAACAGTCTATGTAGGAAATACAGAAATCACTCCACCAGAATTGATTAAGAATGCATAGTTTAGGTAACAGCCAGTATGAAGAATAGTTTGGGCTTGTGGAGTTTGTACCATTCTGAGAATTTGCATAGTCACACATCTTGGTTCATGAGGGTTATAAAATTCTGTCCCTGGAGGGAGCTTTGTATTCATTTGATCCAAATCCTCATTTGACAGACAGCAAGGCAGAGGCAGGGCCAGGACAACAACCTATAACTCCCGCTTCCTTTTCCCTCATCTGATCACAGTCCTTTAACCCACACTCCCTGGGGACTCTCAATGTTCCAGTCTTGTCTTTGCATCTTCCCTAGGACCTAGCACAGTGTCTGGGACAGAGAGATGCTCAATAAATACTTGCTGAGTGAGCAAAGATGCCAGGGATGTCTGAATGGGTGTTCTCATAGTCTCTATACAGCCTACTGGTGGAGAATAGGGTCATATTTGGGAGAAAAAAATTCCCCTTTTCTTTAGCACAAAATGACAGGATATTCTGTTGTATGTTAACATAAGCCAGGAAAAAATTATTAATCAGGGAAAACATTATTAATAACATTTCCTACTTTCTAAAAACAGGAATGAAAGAAACCAAATCTCTTCCTAGTGAGAGGATTAGGTTGGGGCTGGGAGTGGAGGACAAGCTTTTATTGAGCCTGCCCGTACTCCTGGCAGCCTCAGATGTGGGTATGCACATTGACCAGTTAGTCTTCAGAACAATCTCATGGACAGGAAACCGAGGGCAAAAGAGTCTGAGTAAATTGGTTATGGATACTCAAATAATAGAGTCTGCATTTGAATCTAGAACTTCCTGACTCCAAACCCAGATCCTGTCCGGAACTCCCTATATCCTCCTGTACCTCTTCCTTCAAAACGGCCCTGCCTTGTCCTGCAGAGTGCTTTTCTTAGACCCCCGTCACAGCACCGCCTGTCAAGCCAGTGCTGGAGGAGGTGGTGGCTGTGCCCGCCAGCATTTGAGTTCCTCCGTGTCTGTACCTTGTCTTTCCCCCTGAATTCCCTGTAGAACTGCGCAGACATCCAGTAAAGATTTGTTCAAACCTTCGTTGAAGCCATAAAATGCCCCTCTTTTCCCACACTGGGCTCTAACTCCAGCCACATCATCATATGAAAAAGAAAAGCTAAGAACAAGCACTTTCTGCTTCAAAGTTTTGCCTGGGATTCATCTTTAGGGAGCCCCGCCCCCTGAGAGTGTCCCCCAAGTGGATTTGTCTGCCTGCTGGATCAAAACCATTTAGGAGAAGGGGAAGAAGACAGCGCTCCTGTTGACAGGAAAGATCATGAAGGGAAGGTGGGTGGGACCAACCCTAATTCTTGACTTCTCACCTCTCCATTCTAAAGCAAATCCTCCATCCCCTTTCCTTCTTTCCTTCCCTGACTCTTTCTGTCCCTGTGCCTCTGCTCATCACTGTTGCCACAGGTAAGTTTCTAAAACTGTGGTCCTTATAAATCTTGAATTGAAATCCCCTGGGTGGGGAGTGAGGAGATAGTGGTTGGAAACTTGTATTTTACAGAGCTCAATGGATGATTTATGTGGTCTATTTTATTTTAGAACCACTGGCATACATTCTAGACTGTTAAAGCTAGCCCAAGCTCTTTATCTTATAGTTGAGGTGAAGGATCTTGTCCATGGTCACAGAGTGGGTTAGGGGCAGAGACTCTGGGTCCCGAGAGCTAGGGAAGAGCCATACACCCTGCTTCACACAGGCCCACCATGCCGACCCCACAGCCCTTCCCGCATAGCACCAAATCATGAGCTGCCCCAGAAGACCTAGTGGACATGGCTGATGGCCACCTGGAGACCAGCAAGGTCACACCACTCTGGGCCCAGTGACAGACTAGTTCCCTGAATTAGCAATTGCCAGAGCAAGTTTTGAACCTGGAGACATGCTATTCCTTTAGCAAGCTTGGCAACCTATCTGCAGGCCGAAGCAAAATTAGTATTTAGGAAGTAAACGGGGGCCCACATGAAGTTTCTTTTGGGATCCTACAGTCTTATTGCTGAAGGGGACACTGATACTCTTTTTTTCCAACATTCGCAGGTCTGTTGAATTCCTGCCCCTTAGAGAGCTCCTGCCAAGCTCGTGCCCTTTCATGGTCTCTGCCCGGATCCCACCATTGTGGGGGAGCTCATTGCCCTCATCATCACCCCGTTAGGTTTTCTTACTTTTACAGGTGGGGATCCTGTTACTCCATGTCCCGTCCTTCAGGCACTCAATCTGGAATGTGTCCATCTCCACATTATCCTGGGGAGAAACAGAAAGAAGGGAGTAGAAAGAAGGAGGTGGGGATGGGGTCCATGTCTGCTTCCTGATAAAACCAACTCAAACTTTAAACCCAGCTGTCCTCGCCTGAGCTTTTCCACCAGGGCCTCAAAAGGAAGGCTTAAAGATATGGGAAAGATAGATGCTGAGTTCATAGTCCCTGTTCCTACTCTGGAGAGAGGCAAGGGCTATGTATGTGCAAGAAGTTTAGGCAATTGTCTCTGAAGGGAAATCTGTAGCCTTGACTCCTTTTTCAGAGCAAAGCTCCTCAAAGTAGGCCAAGCGGTCAGCATCACCTGGAGGGCTTGTTAAAACATGCTGCTGCGCCTCATCCTCAGAGTTTCTGAGTCAGTGGGTCTGGCCCTACCCAAGAATTTGCATTACTAACAAGTTCCCAGGTGTTGCAAGGCTGCTAGTCCAGGGACCCCTTTTGAGAACCATTCCTTGAGAGCAGTGGTCCTCCGCGTTGGCTGCATGTTAGACTCTCCTGGTGAACAGAAGAAACCCAATCAGCAGTCCCAGCCCCAAAGGTTCTGCTTTAGTTGATCTCAAGTGAGACCTGGGAGGTGATTTTTGATTTAATGCTGGCCAGGTGATTCCTAGCAGAACCACCATTTCAGAGGGTGGGGGAAGGAGGAGTGCCTGTCTGCCACGTTTCAAAGCTCGACTTCTTGCCACTCACCCCACCCTGTAAGCCTGATGAACTTCATTATCATTGTCAGACTTGATTATAGAGCTGAACGGATCCATATTTTTAAAAAATTCAAACCAGTCCCTACTCTGATTAAAAACAACAACAAGAAAAAATCTTTTGTGCCCCTTCCAGAAGTGTAAGAGACAGCCTGGGACATACGCTTTGGAATTTCTGGAGCATTTAGGAGGTTTTCAGGCCAGTTAGGAAATGTGCTGGGACTATGACAAGCTCTGGCAGTGCATCTGCCCCCAGGGGTCCGGAGAGTTTCTCTGGCCTGGTTGCTGCCCCTCCCCAGGCAGGGCCCTGCACCTTTAGCACTTTGTAGCCTGTGTCACAGCTGATGAGCACTTGGTCTTTGAAGGAATACTTGGCTTGCAAGGGATCGATTTTCCCATTGACAGGAGGCTGCAGGTCTGGGCACTCGTTTCCTGGTGGGGAGTGAATGAAAGAACAGCAGATGAGAAAACCAGAAGCCTGGCAGTAAACGGCCAGCCCTAGAACGCAAGGCCTGATGGAGGTGGGAGAACCACAGAACTGGGTACTGGAGGCCTGGACCTTCCAGGCCTTGCAAGAGACTCACTCTGGATCTGTGAGCAAGCCACTTTCCAACTTGGTAGTTGGCCAGATGGTTTCATTAAAGCTTGGGGTTGAAAGGAATATTAAATGTCATTGAATCCAACCCTTGTCTGATGATGCTTCTTTCCAATTTTCTCCCTAGTAGATACCAAACATATTTGCATCCCTACAGTGACAGAGAGCTCAGTACCTTCCTAACCTATACCTTCTGTACTTGGACTCTGCTAATTGAGTGAACAATGTTTTCTTTTTCAGCTGAAATGTGTGCCTTTGTAATTTTTACTTCACATAATTTGCCCTCTTGGCCACCCAGGATGATCCCAATTGCTCTTTCTTCCCAAGACCCTTCTTCAAATCATTAGAGAGACTGTGATCACATGCCTCTAAGTCCTCTCTTCAAAGTCCTCCCTCATGATTAGTCATGCCCAGCTGGGTCTTTTGTCTCTGATGTTCACTCTTGTCTTCCTTGAGTTATTTCAAATCAGTTACAATGGGTCAAATGGCTCTATCAGGGCTTGGGCCAGGATTGGCTGCCTTGGGGAACTGGAGAGTGAGACCCACGAGAAAGCAAAGCACCATAATGAAATGTTCTGAGCTTTAGTCCACATCCAAATTCCAGCCTTGGGTTTAGGGAAGCCAGTCTGGTCTACCCAACATTATTGCTGCCCTTGCCCCCATTTTATAGATGGAAAACTGAGTCAGGAAAGCACCTTGGTCCCAAGCTACTCAGCTGGTAGTCCCACCAGGTCCCAGGAGGCATTCCAAGCCTGCACCCCTCCTCTTTCAGCCTCTGCCTTTGGGTGGGCTGAGCACAGCAGCTCTGTGTGGCCCGGGAGGGAGAGCTTACCTGCTGCCCTGTAGGAGAGCCGCCAGCCCTGGTTCTCGCCCGAGTTGTCACTGCGGAACAGGATCTGGACGCTGTGGCTCTGGGTATTGATGGGTTCTGGGGCTTTCTCTCCACAGAAGGGCCCCAGAACGTTTGGACCGGCTTTAATCTGTGAGAGGCGAGGTAGAGATAGAGAGGATTACATCTGAGCAGCCTGGGTGGCAGCTGCAGGCAACACCTCCACACTGCACTCTAGGGTTTTCTGGAAGCCTCTATGTGAACCCATGGTGTTCTTGTACATTTTCAGTGGGCCTTACCTCTCACCAAATGATTTCATCTCTACTATCTCGTTTACAATTTACAGTGGTCCTCAAAGTAGACAAGGCAGGTTAATAATCCTTTACTTAAAGATGAATATATCGTGACTCAGAGAAGGGCAGAACCCTGTCTGGCACACAAAATAGACAAGGTCTCTGCTTTCAAAGAGCCTGCAGTCTGGTTGGGGAAGAGTAACAATAAATAATAAACAAAAGAATTATAGGCTATCATAAGGATAATAAAAATAATCAGGATGATACACATATATAATAGAAATATATGCTACACGTTTGAAACTTATCTATTAATATTGAAATATATGTAATATATAGAATTCATCTTTCATATAATAGTCAGTGATATAATAGATAATAACTTCAAATAGGTGACCAGGAAGGCCTTTCTGAGGAGGTGACATTGGATCTGAGACATGTAGGATGAGTAGGAGCCCATTTGAAGAGGAGGGAACAGCACTTTCCAGGTAGAGAAAACAAACAGCAGATGTAAAGGCCAAGGCCAAAATGGGAAAGAGCTGGGCAAGTGTTAAGAACAGGCAGGAGGTCAGAGTGGCCAGAACAGGGGGAGTGCCATGGCACGAGGCCAGAAGACAGGTGAGGGCCGCATTGTATAGAAGAATTTAGGTTTAATTCCAAGTAAAATCTTACTCTAATTTAGATTTTATAAAGAGCACACTAGATGCTGCTTTGGGAGAATAGATTGTGTAGAGCAAGGGTGGAAACGAGAAAACCAGTTGGGAAGTTTTGCAGTTGAGCAGGAGAGAGGCAGTGAGGTTTCGACAGGGATGGTGGCAGTGGAGGAGAGACGGTAATAGGTGCTACTAGCTGATCCAGATTCCCCCACACACCAACTCCTGGGTCCCTTCTATGCCTTTTACCCCTTTTCCTTCCATCTCTGGGAACCAGGACTCCTTAACCATCATTTGGTGACTTCTGCAATCCTGGGTGACATCTTCATCTGCTTACCCTTATTGTGAAAAGGGGGAAGAAATGCAGCCCCAAGAGGTTATGTGCTTGGGTGAGGTTCCCACGTATAGCTCCCAGGACACTATGTGGGGCAGGCAGAATTCTGAGACAGTCCCCTCAACCTTCACCATGGTGTTACTTTGTGATTCTATCATGTTCTATGGCAAAAAGGATTTGCAGATGTAATAAGTTATTCACTGGCTGACCTAAAGACCGGTGGATCATCTGGGTGGGCTTAACCCATCACACAAGCCCTTTAAAGTGTAGTTTTCTCCTGTTGGCAGTGGCGGCAGCAGCAGAAATCCAGGTAATTTGCAGTGTGAGAGGAATTTGATGCAAGGGACCATCTCTTAGCTCTGTTGGGAGGGGACGGCAGGGAGGGAGTCTAGTGCAGCTTCAGATGGGTGCCCTCAAGTGTAGATAGGTGCATGGTTTATATGCTCGAGGGCACCCATCTTTATCCTCAGCTCAGTGTCTGTCCTGGGATCAGACCCTAATATTCAGTTCCACTTGTATGTTTCAGCTGATCACTCCTTAAGAATTGCTTATTTCACTTCCTACATATCTCAAAAGTATCTCCCTCACTATTGCAGCTGTGACTCAAATTCAGGCTGCCTTCACATCTCACTATAGCAGTGACCACATATTGAGTAGTTATTGGCCTATGGCATTCTCCTCACTCTTTATTTGCCTTTCACATAGCCTCTTCCCCCAAGCAGGACCAGCACCATAATTTGTGAGGACCAGTGCAAAATGAAAATATGGGGCCTCTTGTTCAATATGTATTAGGAATTTTAAGATGGTGATGACGAGACATTGAACCAAGCATGGGGCCCCTCTGAGCCCAGAGCCCTGGGTGACTGCATAGTATGCACACTCATGAACCTGGGCCTGCCCCCAAAGGCACCTTGCTAAAATGCAGATCTGACCCTGTGACTCTCTTCCTCAAATCACCCTAGTAGCCAGGGAGCTAGTTTTGGATCAGAGAAGACTCCTAGACTGGATCTGATTAATATGGTAAATGTTATTTTAATAATGACTTTTTGGGAAACTAGCTGCTTGGCCCTCTATCCTAAGAGAAGATGAAGGGCCCAGAATATTAAATTTTCTAATTCAGCGAAGATTTTCCAGCATCCCCAGGACAAATGTCTGTTGCAGGCTCACCTTGATGTAGTCATAGGGGCAGGGCACCTCGGGATGGTCCTCAATGTCGAAAATGTCCTCAAACTGCAGGCTGACCATGAAACCCTCCTCCAGCTCGATGGTGTAGAAGCATTCGGAGCTCTTGGGGTAAGGGTTTGGGAAGTCAGGGCTGGTGATCACCCCCGTCCTCTGGGTAAAGAGGTTGTCACTGCACTCCACTGTTAGAAACATAGCGGACAAATGGCACACTGTGACAATGGCCACAGAAGCCCCTTGCTTATCTGTTACTGTATGATTTCCCCACTGGTCCCATGCGGTAGGCAGGGAAGGAATCAGCATCCCCATTGTACAGATGGGGAAACTGAAGCTTAATGAAGGGAAGTGACTTATTCAAAGTCACATACCTAGTAATTTGCAGAGTCAAGATTCTATTCTCTGTCCAGGGCTGTTCACTCTGTGTGCTAGCCCTTCCTATCTGGTACTGGCTGGGGCACAGGAAGTCTAGGATGCTGGGATGGGAAGATTTTCAGATGGAGTGGTCAGGGGGATGTTTGGACCTCTTTGATCCTGTTCTCCCCTCCAACCAGAACTTCACTCAGGTGTCTGCACACAGCCACTTGATCCCTCATCTTCCACAGGCCCCTCACACACCCTTTCTAGCCTCTGCCTTGCTTTGCTTTTCTTCATGGTGCTGTCCACTCTGTTAAACTCTGTTAAACTAAGTTTAGCCTAAAGCTGCCTCATTGCATATTTTAAATTCAGCCTAAAGGTTTCTCTGTCCATAGTGAACTGTAACCTAACTGGATGTGTAAGCAGACTATAACCTACTCTTGCACCAGTCACTGAGTTTCAGCCAATCACAGGCGGTCAACTATTCAAACTGCAATCAAACCAGGCAAACACTGAGCTATAACCAATCCAGCCGTTTCTGCACCTCTCTTCTGTTTTTTGTAGGCAATTTTCCTTTTTCTGTCCATAAGTATTATCTGGCCATGAGGTGACCCCCACAGTCACTCTGAGCCTATTCTGTTCTGGGGGGCTATCCTCTTTGCAAATTGTTCTTTGCTTAATTAAACTGTCAAATTTAATTTGGCTGAAGCTTTTCTTTTAACCACTCCCTGACATTATGTTGTATATTCATTTGTTGATTTTCTTGCGCCCACACGACGGCAGGTTCCATGAGCTCAGGGATTCCGCTTTGCTCCCACTGTGTTACTGCAGCCAGAAGTCCAGTGTCCTGGGATCCTAGACATCACTTAGCACTGTTGACGGACCTTTATTTGCCACCGAACCTTTATCCTTGGCCGAGCCATCCCACATCTAGGATGTCAATCTTTCTAGGCCCTTGTTCATTCCGCTCATTTGCAAAAGAGAAAACTGTGGCCCAGAACAGGAGGCACAACCAGCAAAGTTTCACAGCTACGAGCTGCAGAACAAGGTTAAACTGACATTCCTTGAGTCCCCATCTGTTTTCGTTTTCTACCCCAAGTGTCCTCATGGGATGATCTCACCCCCAAGGCGGGTAAAATTCGTTCTTGGTGGGAGAGGTCTTACTTTTTTATGCCTAATACACAGAGAATACACAAACAAAAATACAGTATATGTGTAGTATTAAAATTTCATGGGAGAGGGGAGTTACTAGAAAAATAATGTTTAAAAAGTCTCCTGGGGGCGGCGTTGAAAATGAAAAGAATGATAGAGAAAACTTGCTCTACCCTAAGCCCTCACTGTACTCAGCACATAGTAAATACTCAAGAAAAACTTAATTGAATAAAAGCAATAGAAAACACAACCCTCTTCAAGAAACCTCTGGACTTGCCTGTTCTTTGTTTTACTATTGCTTTATACTGATGGGTTACATGGAGTTTTACTTGGAAGCAAATAGCAGTTTTTGAAGAAGGAGGAAAAGCCAGTCTTGTCCCCAGCTTTGCACCCCTCCAGTGCTCTTTCCCTCAGCTTCCGAGTGAGATCTCAGTGCAGCCCGTAACCCTGGATCTCACTCACCTACTGGCAGTTCCCTAAACGTTCCAAGTTCTATCACACCTCTTGATGTTCACAGAAGCATTCTCTCTGCCCGGAATGCCCTCCTTCTCCTTATTCTTTCCTCTCTGTCATCTCTGCCCACTTCTCCAGGGCTCCTCAGGTCTGACTGTGCCGTATCCACACTTCCATTACATGAGTGTAGTAAATGTTGCACTTACTACACTTCACCATTTGCTCACGGGGCTATTGCCCCACTAGTCCATGAGCTCCTCTTGCAAAGTGGCTGAATCCTTCCATTTCTCCATCCCTCCCCCAGCCTGAGACTAAAGCACAGTGGCTATGTGGATGAGAGGTAGAAAGAATGGGAAGTTTCCCTGCTGTGTCTGTCTTTTCCTCTCTCCTCCCCTTTCTTTTCTTTGGGCTGAGGTCTCTCCATGTGCAGGAATTTAGGGGCCGTGGAAGAGAAAAGGAAAAGGAACTGCTGGGGCAGGCATTGTTCATGGCTCAGAGAGAAAGGACTGGGAAACCCAGGTTTCTCCCTAACTCCTACACAAGGAAAGGAAATAAGACCTATAGAGCAGAAATGCTGCCCAGGAATGAAGAAGGCCTGGTAGTCTAGAGCGTCTCTCACACGGTCCTTAGAGAGCCTGAGCCCAGGTCCTTGGTGAGCTGAAATGCCCACCCAGCCTGGGCTTTCCAGGCTGGGTGGGCATTTCAGCATCTTCATCCATGTGGTATCTGAGGCACACCTCTGACCTCATTTTTAATTGTTCCTACTGTGTATCTGTCTTTCCCCTGAGCTTCATCTGGTCTTCCTCAAGATGTGGCATCTAATGGCAAGGTATAGAGTCATCCTTAGGCCCTACCTCGGCAGGTCCTGTTGTCTGTGTGGAGGATGTAGCCAAAGCGGCAGGAGCAGTAGTAGCCACCAATGTAGTTGTGGCAGTAGTGGTCACAGGACAGCTCCTCGTCTTCCCTCTCCTTGCATTCGTCCACATCTGCAGGGTAGGAAGAGCCTCTCCGTCAATACGTACGCTGTGATGACTATGGCAGCCAACATTTATAGAGCATTTAGTATGTGCCACTGTGTCGGGAAGTTCATGCATTCTCTTATTTAATCCTTACATCAAGTCTAGAGGTAGCTATTATCTTCATTTTACAAATGAGGAAACTGGAGCTCAGAGAGGTTAGGCAACTTACCCAAGATCACAGAGAGCCAGGTTCAAATCCAGGTAACCTCACACTGACTCTTAGTGGGACCACTATCTTCTAACAGTTGTGATAATAATTGTGTGCCAGGCAACAACCTTAGGAAGTATTCCACATTTATTACTACACATTCCGTTACTGTTCTTATTCTACAGGTGGTGAAACGGAGACATACAGGCATTACAGAGCTTACTCAAAGTCACACAGGTGGGAAGTGGCAGACCCCAGATTCAAATCCAGGTGGTCTGGCTACAAAGCTTGTGCTTTTAACGTCTACTCCATGCTGCCTCTTTCTTTCTTTCTAAGCCCCTAATGTGGGTCAAGGCTTGTCTTAGGCATGTCTCCAAAAGGGGTATGTGAATGGCCAACCAACACATAAAAAGATGTTCAACATCACTGGTCATCAGGGGAATGCAATTTAAACCATAATGAGGTATCACTATATACCCACTGGAGTGGTTAAAAATTTAAAAATTGACAACATCTAATGTTGGTGAGGGTGTGGGGCAGCCAGAACTCTTATACATTGATGGACAGATATAAAATGGTGCAATTGCTTTGGAAAAGATCTGGCAATTTCCTACAGAAGTAAACATACAACTGTCCTATGAAGCAGCAATGCTTCTCCTATATATTGACCCAATGGAAATGAAAACATATGTTCACAAAAAGACTTGAACAAAAAGGTTCATAGAAATTTTATTAATGAGAGCCAAAAATGGGTAAAGCCCAGGTGGCCATCAATGGGAGAATGGATAAACAAATTATAGTATATTCATATTAATACAATGGAAAATTATTCTGCCAGTAAAAGGAGCAAATTACTGATGCATGCAACACACGAATGAATCTCAGAAATATTATGCTGAGTTAAAGAATCCTCACTTCTCAGAGAATATATTCTCTGTGTGTTTATTTCTGTGAAGTTTTATAAGAGGCAAAAACTAACCTACGGCAGAAAAAAATCAGAACAGTTGTTTCCTCTAAGGGAGGTGGGAGCAGGAATTGACCAGGCAGGAGCATGAAGGAACTTTCTGGGCTGATGGTAAAGTTCACTGTCTTGTTAGGTGTTTGGGTTACACATAAATATAGATTTTTCAAAATTCAACAAATGTGCACTTAAGATTTGTGCACTTTATCATATGTAAATTTTATGCTAAAGGTTTGAACAGATATTGAACTTTAGAACAGGAAAGTTATAATGTCTGCAATTTACTTTGAAACTCATAAGCATATGAATTGCTGAACAGACAGAGGATAAATGGATGGATAGATATGTAAGAAAGCAGGTGCAGTAAAACATTAATGGTCGAGTCTATGTGGAGAGTATACAGGTGCTCACTGTAAAGGAGAGGGCACAGGCACCTTCACCTTTAGACAGACGGGGGGACCTGGGGATGAACCACCCAGTTCTCCAACTTACCCACAGCCACATAGTGGGCATCAAAGCCCGTGAATCGCTCCTCATTGGAGAAATCTGACCGGAAAGTGACAGACATGAAGGAGGCAGGGGAGAGGATCACTTCCTGGCCGGGGGTCTGCTCTGTGTCTGTGGTCTCCCTGCCACAGAAGGTTGCCAGCACCTGGTCTTCAGTTTCTACCTTGGAGGTCAAAGAGAAAGGGAACAGGATGAGCAGCTTCCCATTTTAACTTCTCTCCTGATCTTTAGAAAGAAAGAAGAACGGGGCCAGGCGCGGTGGCTCACGCCTGTAATCCTAGCACTCTGGGAGGCCGAGGCGGGTGGATCATTTGAGCTCAGGAGTTCGAGACCAGCCTGAGCAAGAGTGAGACCCCGTCTCTACTATAAATAGAAAGAAATTAATTGGCCAACTGAAAATATATATAGAAAAAATTAGCCGGGCATGGTGGCACATGCCTGTAGTCCCAGCTATTCGGGAGGCTGAGGCAGCAGGATCGCTTAAGCCCGGAAGTTTGAGGTTGCTGTGAGCTAGGCTGATGCCACGGCACTCCAGCCAGGGCAGAGTGAGACTCTGTCTCAAAAAAAAAAAAAAGAAAGAAAGAAGAACGGACAGCCCATAAGTAGACCAGACAGCCTGGGAAACCCAAAGAAAGGTGATTAGGGATTCTGGAATTTGAGAAAAGACATGTTACAAGTTAAGGTAATACAGTCATTTGAACATTCATTCATTTTATTTAGTTTCATCAGAAGTAGCTTGACAATTATCCTTCTTATTGACAACCAATTGTTTAATTTGTTAAAAATAATTCAATGTTGAAATTTTTAAAAGTTAGTTAACCTTGCAGATGGATTCTATGTGCAACAGGAACTTACCACATTTCCAAAGCAAAGAAACTTTATGCACAACATAAGTCATTCACAGAGCATTAATGCCTGCCTACCACTAAACAAAGCATGAGATGGGGGTGATGAGAGATGAATAAGACACAGTGCTGTGCACAGGACAGCCACGTTGAGATGGAGGAAAACCACAGACAGAGCTAGTATACAGTGTGACAAGTGCTTTAATAGAAGCACACGTACTGCAGGAGTACACTCAGAAGGAGTTGAAAGATATCCATTAGAACATAAACTACAGGAGAGCAGGGCTTTCTTTTCTTTGCAGATGTGTTCTCAGTGCATGGAACAAGACCTGGCACATAGAAGTTATCTAATAAATATTTGTTTACAAGAACTAAAAGTGCAAGATCCATTCTAAGAACAATGAGAACAATAAGAAGCCAGGGAGTCTGTGGGGCTTGTAGGAGGAAATGTACTTGGAAGGGTATGTGGAAAGTAGATTATGGTTGGCCTCGAATGTCATTAATGCTGTAAGTAGAAAACATTGAAAACTTTTAAACAAGGAAGTTATGTATTCAGAACTATAAATAGGTAGTCTTAATAATACAGAAACTATTGATTAGAATCATCTAGAAAGTGTGCATGTTTGTGTATCTCTGTGCATGTGTGCATGCTTGTTAAGACTTAGATGCAAAAAAATTGCCTATTTGCTAAAAGAATTCCCTACTCTGGAAGAGCCAGAGGCCCTGTGCATATTCAGAGACCCTAGCAGAGATCCTAAACTGCTTGCCTAAAGCAGATTTTATGAGGATCTGGTTTGAGAAACTCAATATGTTAGCTGGTGGGTATATCTATTTGACTATGAATACTTGACCTACCCACTGCTCACTCTATTGTCTTATGCCTAACTCCATTCTTTTAAGCTTGTATTTGTGTTTGAAACTTCTGGACTGATGTTTTAGCCAAGATACATGAGAAAATCTTTTACCAAGAATGATTTCTGCTGCCTTTCAAAGTCATTAAAGGAAAATTCTCGAAGACTGCCTATCTCTAGTAGCTTCTAATGAATTCATTGTTTTGTTCATTAGCGTAGTATGTCAGAAGTATCTTGACATTTGACACTTCTGTTTTGAAACTAATGGTTTATTTATTTAAAATAAGTGAGAGTTTTAAAGAAAAACAATTTGCCCTGGCAACAAAACACAAGGACAATTAATCACTAACTTTGGGAATTGAAGTGTAAACAGAAGATGAGATCATGGCTTTGCTATTTATTCCTCTTCTCTGCAGATACCAGCCGAACTCACACCAGCCTTATTAATGTAGGATGTGCCTATCTGCACACAGTTGAAATGTCACTTCCTTGAACATCCCAGCTGCTGGGTTATTTTGTTTGATTGAATTTTCCAGATAGCTGATGATTTACTTAACTGTAATTTTAAAAAATTTGTATTGGTATAATGCTTTTTTTTTTTTTAAAGTGCTTTATACAAGTCCCTACTTTCTTAAGTGAAATATGCTGACTCTTTCTTGGTGATGCAGGGACATTGTTATGAATGTCAACCATCATGATACTACATTAAAGTAATAACCTTGGGATGTTGAGTTGTGTAATGTTGCTTGCCCTACATTGAACATTGCCAGACTGTAATGCCTTAAAATTCTTATGTCTTTTTAATGTAGTGTTTTATTTCCTGCTTTTTTATCAGTCTATTAACTGCACTTTCCTGTCTGTTTATTTTTAATGTGTTACAAATTAGAAACCAGTTAAAGTGCTCTTGTTAGAACTTAATAAAAAGAAGACTAAATAGATTTAGAGTGAGGGCCTAGGAAAGGAATTCTTCCATGAGTAACTGCATGAACTAGAGTGCACTATCTTGGTGACGTCTGCTTTGGAGTAATGTAAAGTGTATGAACCTGGCAATTGGAAGTCCTGGGTCCTATTCCTGACTCTATCATAAACTGCTATATGGCCATCCCCTTTCTAGCTCTCAGTTATCCACCTGTAAACAGGGGCTTAAACTAGCCAAACTGTAGATCTCCTTCCAATTCTGTTATAGCAGTAATTATATATAGCCTGACATAGTTCTAACAAGTCCTCATAGCCACACATTACATAAACCAACTTTGAAGATGGTGAGCAGGAGTTTCAATACACAGATTGTTGCCTGCTGATGAACTTGAACTTGTTTGTGGTTTATGATTATGTGATACAAAATCAATTACCAGTGAATAGTCATGCCTTGAGCATTAACAGTTTTAGCCACATAGCATCCTTTCTGTAACTTGGCATCCCCAAGGCGTTTTAGGTTATTCAGTGACTAGAGCATGAACACTTTCAAGTGAACCAAACCAGAGATCATTTGGACTAGGGAGACACTATCCAGGGTCTGTAACAAATAGCTTTCTTCCTTATAACTTCTGAGCTTAAAGACCTTTTCATAATAGCAGACAAATGGTCATCACCTGCAGAGTCACAGTCTTCCAGAGAATACGTAAGAGACTCATGAGAAAAGCTGAGCCATATACACTTACAGAAGCAGAGAAGAGAAGGCCAGTAGCCTGGGGCCCTAGGAATTCAGCCTGCAGCCCAGAATAGAGCCCTGGAATATCAGAGTGGGAAGGGACCTTTAAAAGCTCTTTCAATCTCTCTCTTAGAGGAAACTGAGGTCCAGAGAGGGGAAGTGACTTGCTCAAGGGTAGAGAGATAACATGAGCATTTTCTGATATCAGTTTTGCTTTTGGAACTGTCCTAAGACAGGGGAAGAGAATTCAGCAACTCAATACATGACAAAAGACACAGACGCTTGGCCAAACAATTTTCCTGGCTTGAGGGCCTCTTGAAACTTTATCTTGGTGCATGGACTATCTCCTAGAGAGGATGTGGCTGTGACAGCTCCAGCCCTAACCTAAACAGAAGGGTCACTGGCCCTGGTTAATATTTGCATCCCCCTCTGTGGAGTATGAAGTGCCACAAAGATCCTCTACTTCTGAGTATAGGAGGATTGAGCCCTAACTTCTGCTTGGACTGTCCCATCTCTGGGATCATCATATCAACATGATGGAGGGACCTTATCAAGTGAAGACAAGAAATTGATGATAATAGACACCCATGTGGTTGAGGATCACAGACTCTTCATTCTTCTATTATTGTAGGAAACCATGTCCTTACAGATTATTGTTACGTAACACAGCAACACGTGGCTGCGTGTGCTCAATTGGTTTTCTTTTAACTCAATTCAACAAATATTTATGTGCCAAGTTCTATCTAGGTTATGATGTGGAGGATAACAAAAATTATTTGTTTAGTGTATGAGTTTAATGAACAAGTCCCCTGCTTCTGGGAATGTGACATTTAGCAGGAGAATAAGATGAGTACTCGAATGTACACGTGTTAGGGTATTGTCAGGGTATGGAAACTGTAAGGAAAGATGGGAGTCTCAGGGGTTTAAAGAAGGGAAAAAGCTGCATCCAGCTGAGAGGAATCAGAAAACATTTAGAAAGAAGAGAATGACGTTTGCGCTGAGGACTGAAAGGTGAGTAGGATTTAGGCAGGTAGAAATAGTGAGTGGAAGTTGGGGGGTGGGGAGAACATCCGGGCAGAGGGAATGATAAAGGCCTGGGGTTCTCAGTCTTCACCGTGCTCCATGCCCCCCACCCCAAATCACCTGGTCTTGGAAAGGAGCTCTGTTGAAAATAGGGAGCTGGGAAGGCAAATCTAAGGACAAGCCAGAGTCTTTGTTTTCCATGAATTTTCTATCTCAGCAGAGACAGAACAAATCTCCCGGGCAAAACTGAGGCAGAACAGCAGGAAGTTGGTCAAATTTCCATGGAAAGGCAGCTATTGCTGCTCTCCACATGTACACAGATTCATCACATCATCTTAACAAATGCATTGACAGTTACCAATTGGCACCAATTGGCTCCTTGTATGGGGAAAACAGCCCAGGAATGATTGTTCCCATTTTATAGATGAGGAGATTGAAGCCAAGATAATTTAAATGAATCAGGCAAGGTGAATGGTGAACTGATGGAGTGGGAAATGAATCTAGTGAGTGGTGAATACAGGTTCACAATCGCAGCATGCTGATTCTCTAGCCAGTGCTCCTTTAAGACACAAGGTGAACAAACAAAGGCTGTTTTGCAGTCCAAATGCCTCATGCCTTTGCTTGTCAATGTTCCCACGCTATATTCTGGAGCCCTTCTGAAATCTGCTCTGGGCTCTTAAGCATTTTGGACTTTACCTAAGCAGATATTCAGGGAGTATGCTGTTGTCGATTTAGTTAGTCTGGGAACTACATTACCTGGAATCTCCTTCCCTGTATTGTTCCAGGTTAGAGTGGCCAAAAGAGGAATTTGTGCAAGTTTGAAGGGCCATAGACATTACTCGCAAAGGTTGCTTTGTAATCATATAGAGAGATGAACAGATGTATACATGTCCAATGAGTTCTAACTTGTCCTCATATTCCTATACTCTGCATCCAGCTTTTCTTTCCAATTATTGGCTTCGAAGACCAACAGTGACCCATGTCTACCACCAGATGCTTGAGTGAACTTGTAAGAGAGTTCTCCTACAGCTATTAGAGTGAACAGCTTCTCCGAGGTTTCTTTCTATGAGTCTAACCTTCTCAGTCCCACTTTGGCCCCTTGGATGGACTTGACTAATCAAATCCCCTTGCAGATGCCAACATTTCCACCTATTCCAGGGCTTTAGGAGAACCAGTTGGTGACCTTTTCTGTGGTCCTCTAACTCCCCATTTACAGCTTTCACTTGCCCATCTCCTCCTATAATTGCATGAGTTCTAATGCCCATAATATTCATTATCTCACAATACCCATGGAGACTCTGCTTTCCTGATTGAACTCTGACTGATACAGTTATTGGTACCAGAAGTAGAATGCTGCAGTAACAAAAACTAGAACACGTGGCCTCGGTCTGGGGATTCGTTAGCAAGTGCATGCTAAGAAAATGCTGAGAAGACTGTTATAAGAGGCTTGAAAAAGGGCAGGTGAGTTATGTAGTGGTGAATCAATTGGCAAAACTTGTCTGTGACAACGTAGAAGGTAAAAAAATACACATAATGAACTTGTAGGTCTGGCTAAGAAGATCTCTAGACAGAACATTGAAAGTGTCAGCGTGCACTTCTAGCTGTATATGGCAAGGTACTTCAGGAAGTCTTCAGTGTGCAAGCAGAACTTAGAGGAAATGTAGCGGGCCCAGAACTAGCTGGATTGGAGAATTGTCTCTCCACTAGCAAAATATTCGAAAAGCAAACATGGCTTCAAGGTAAATATCAAGTCAAATGTGTTGTTGTAATAACCCTTTGTTAAGATTTATGGGAGTGCCTAGTACTCCCAATCAGCTATACCAGAGACATATCTAAGACTCTTCAGGGCATTACTTCATAGAACCCTGACATGCCCCCAGAGTAGAGAGGCCTATTTTGAAAAGAACTGTGGGTGTGTTTTTCATCTAGTGGAGTGGCCTATATTCTCTGTATACAGATCCAAAAAAGATGTTAAGGGAGATATATCAGCTTGGACTAGAAATGACTAAGACAATTCAAAATGAAAACAGGCCTCTGGGCTTCAGGTTTCTACGTACAGAGAGTAGGCTGAACAGACTACCCAGCTGCAAACACTGGCCATTTCTGATAGGAAGGGAAGCTAAAATGCCAGAGGCAGAGTCCAGACCAGAGTCAAGAGCCACAGAGAGCAATGGACTAGGGAACCATTCTCATCATTCCCAGGGAGCAGAACTGGACTTTAATCAGGAATATTCCTGGTATCTGGAGTAGGCCACATGTGCCTGGCTATATTTTACAATTACTATGAAGCAGTAATTGCTATGTGCATCCCATTCTCCCTGTTTTTTCAGTAAGAGTTCTGTTGTTGTTATCTTGTTCTTATCTCCTCAAGAAAAGGAATTATTGGGTATATGAAGGCAAATAACTTAATTTTTAGGTTCAGAGATCTCTGGAGCTATACCTAGAGAGATATACCCTTGGTGTCTCATCTGCCTCTAGACATGATTTAGATCATGAGCTCCTGGGCTTCAAGCCTAACCTGCTATTGGGATAAAACTTTGGGGGAGGGGGCAAAAGTATATTTTGTATATGAGGAGAATGTGAATTATTTTGTCATAAGGTGGACTGTGATATGTCGTTTGCAGAAAAATAACCACAATAAATAATCCTTTCCATGCCTACACTCAGACCCTTTTGCAATATGATTTTGCTGCTCATGGATTGGTCTGGTGAATTGCTTTGACAAAAAGTGTACGATGTATTAGAAGTGGTATGTCACTTCCAAACTTGGGTCTCAAGGGACCCTGTAGCTATTAACAAAGATTCTTTGCTTGACCACACTTTAGTTAGGCTTCTGAAACTTCTCCTAGGCTCATCTGTGCACTCTGTAAAATCCAGTGTTAGAAAATAACACTGCTAAATCAGTCTAGCAAGAACTCCCAAACTGAAATCTTATCACCCTGGATATCTGATTGGGTTCCTCATCCTCCACCATCTCCCAGGTGATGTCTGGTCACCCTGGCCTATCTTCAGCAAGAATCCTGTTGGGTTGGTTTAGCCAGAGTCCCCCTTACCCCTGATGTTTCCTCTTAAAATTTTCTATCCACTAACCCCACCCTGCTCCTTGGCTATAAATCTCCACTTGCTCATTCTGTGTTTGGAGTTGAGCCCAATCTCTCTCCCCACTGCAAAATCCCATTGCTGTGGTCTCTGTGTTTATCATCATGATCCTGAATAAAATCTGCCTTACTGTGCTTTAACAAATATCATTGGATAATTTTTTCTTTAACACTTTCCCATGTGGAACACTGCCCTGAGGCCACTATGTGAAGAAGCCCTGAGGCCTACTGGAGAATGAAAGGCCACACAGGGCACAGAGGAGCCGTCCAGTTGAGATCTCTAGACCAACCCACTGGTATTCACCGCCAGCCCCTGGAAGAGTGAGTGAGGCCACCTGGCACCTTCCAGCCTCCCTCAAGCCTCTGAACAACTGTAGCCACCTGAACGACCCCAGGCAAATCCAGCAAAAAGTACATCCCTCTGGGGCCAGTTCAAACTCCTGACCACAGAATCATGAGCAAACAAAACGGGTGTTCCTTTAGCCACTAAGTTTTGTAGTGGTTTGTTACACAGCAAAAGATAACTTTTATGGGGAGTAAGAAAGTGATTTGGGGCAAAGAATAAGACCGATGTTTTGTAAACTGAAATTTGGAGAATCACAATCTCATGGGTTCTTGAGGCCTAAAAAGCCACCTTGTCTAACCTATTATCTTTTTATTACACCCTTACCAAAAAAACCACACCACTTTTTTCACTACTAGCTGCAGGGGTGAGAAACTCAGTATCTTTCAAGATAGATCATTCTGAATTATCCTTGACTTAGAAAGTTATCCCTTTGTCGAGGGGAAAATATTCTAAATGTGAAAAAATTATTATGAACAAAGATATTTATAACAGTCATATAATAATAGAATATTAGAAACAATGTAAATATCCAATTCTAGAGGAATAATTAAATAAGCATTAACTTAGTAAATATTAGGCAGCCATTAATTATCATATTAGTGGAGAAGTTACAATGATCTAGCAATATTCTTAGTAGGTGACATTAAATGAAGAAGCAGAAAAAAATTGTATATATGGTGTAATTACAGGTATGTTGAAAGTATGCATTAAAAATAAAAAGTGGAAGGAGTTAGAGGAAACTGTTAGCAATGGCTAGTGGAACTGGAGGTAATTTTTCTTTGTCCTTTGTTTTTACATTTGAAAAGAAACTTGGGCCCAAAGCTGCTTCCCTATAGGTTTTACTCAGATGTATAACATTTGTCAGTTCAGGTCAACAAAAAAAGGGAGTGCACAGGAGGGACAGCTAAACCAGCCTGGAAGTTCAGGGTCCCTCATCCCTTATAACCCCCAATTCTTCCCTTCCTCATAGGATATAGCATGGGGATGCCTCAGCACTCTGTCATCTCCTTGGGTCTCAACAGAGTGACAAAGACATGAACATCTTTTGCTTTATAAACAGTAAGGAGACAGATAACATTCTGATAAAACAATCAAGATATTCTGAACAGGCTGAACTTGGTGGCTCATGCTTATAATCCCAGCACTTTGGGAGGCTAAGGCAGTAGTATGGCTTGAGGCCAGGAGTGTGAGACCAGCCTGAGCAACATATTGAGACCCCACCTCACAAATTTAGCTTGGCATGGTGGCGTGCACCTGTAGTCCCAGCTACTAGGGAGGCTGAGTCAGGAAGAACGCTTGAGCCCAGGAAGCTGAGGTTGCAGTGAGCTATGATGATGCCACTGAACTTCAGTTGGGTGACAGAGCAAGACCCTGTCAAAAGAAAAAAAAGAAAAGAAAAAGAAAGAAAGGAAGGAAGGAAAGAAGGAAGGAAGGAAGGAAGGAAGGGAGGGAGGGAAGGAAGGAAGGAAGGAAGGAAGGAAGGAAGGAAAGAAAGAAAGAAAGAAAGAAAGAAAGAAAGAAAGAAAGAAAGAAAGAAAGAAAGAAAGAAAGATCTAGTCAACTCTAAATATTGTGACTTCAGACTGTAAAAACTTTAATGTGCCTGAAATAGTTGATTTCAGCTCTCAAAGTACATAAGGATTTAGGAAGAATGTGGTGCAGAATCCTGAGACCCTCTTGGTCCTGTGTCTATATCTAGGAAACAGCCTAGCTCTTGTTGGCTCTCTTCTGACCAAAGGCTCCTTTTTCTTTCCAAGAATTCCCAGTGTTATTTTCCCCCTAAAATCAGCATAAGTCAAGGTTCCTGAAGCCCCAAGATGTCAGACCCTGTATTCTGTGGGCCAGATTCTTCTTCCTCAATTCCTCTCTTATTTCCTCCAAAACATCTTACAAATAGGAATGGACAGAAGCAGCGCCCTGGCTTTCCAGCTACAGAACAGTCACTCTATAATACACATAAAACAAAGGGAAAGTGAGCAACATTTTCATAACCAGAGCTACTCTTAAGGTGTATAAGTGGCATCCTCTCCCCTCTTCAGCATGGAGCCAGGCTTGCAAGCAGGGGAAGTTTTTCTACGTAAATCAAGAGGATGGCCTGGAGTTGGGGGTGTTGGTAGCAGTATGGTGATGATGAAATAAACATTTCAGATAGTAGTAATTTGACTCTGTGTCATGTAGTTTAATATTTTCTATACTATTATTTTTTTTTCATTTTTTTATAGCTGGCTGTGGCCCAAGAAATTTGTTTTATGATCCATCGTTGGTTTATGACTCACAGTTTGGGGGAAAAAAACTTCAATGTGTAATCTGCAGCTTTAAATCTGTGGAGTCAAGTTAAAGTAAATCTGTGGAGTCAAGAAATGATTTGGATGAATGTATTTCCTGTGGAAACTGAGACTTACACTTGCTGTAATTTGAAAGGAGACAGAGGGAGAGAGAAAAAGAAGCATTTGAATGACAGAGTTTGGGTCCAGTGAGTGAGAGCCCTGGGGAAAGTTTGGACTTCACAGGTAAGGGAATAAAGTAAGGTCTCAATTAGTTCTACTTAGCTGTTTTAGCAATGAAAGAAATCTGAGCTTCCACTGGAATACACCAACACACCGTTACTTAAAAATCTGACCTGCTTTAATGCAAAATACTTTAACTCCCCGATTATTTAATTATTTACTCTTTTGTGTATTAACCATATGTTTAGTAAGTAACTACCATCTGCCAGACACTGACCCAGGTTCTGTGGATGCATTAATGAACAAAAATAGACAAACCACTTATTTCTATTCTGGTGTAACTTATATATTGGGAGATAGACAATATACATTTAAGTAATTTTGGAGAGTGCAAATGCTATGAAGACAATGAAAAGCAAGGCAATGTGCTACATGGATTTGGGAGATAGTGGGAAATTTAGGGAAGATGTTCAGAAAAGCTTTCTCTGAGAAGGAAACGTTTGAATTGACACCTGAATGATGTGAAGGACTGGGGTCAGCCTTACAAATCACCTAGGGTGGGAGTTGTTCCCAGAGGTAATAAGCAAAGGACCCAATACAGGGAGAATCTTGGCATATTTTAGGAAAAGGAGGTCAAAGATCAGAGTGGATAGGACTTGGTGAGCACTGGAGATCATGCACAAAATGTTGCTTAAGGGGCAGGCAATGGGCCTTGGAGAACCTGTTAAGCAGTTTGGAATTCATAAGTGTAAAGGGAAGCCATTAGAAAGTTATGAGTGATGGTGCAGTTCCATTTGAGATATATACACACACACACACACACATATGAATAAAGATTTCTATACGTTTGTGTAGAATGAATTATATGGACACAAGACTAGAAGCAGGGAGATCAATTAGGAGATATTAAAATAGTCTAGGAGGAAAATGATAAAAGCTTGTATCAAGAGATTACCGTTGGAGATATTTGGTAGAAACATTAGTACATGCTGAATGATTACATTTATAGGATAAAGGAAAGAAAAGAGGCTTAGTAAGACTTGGCAGAAAATTTTTACTCTATGATTCATAATTTTGCTTCAAGAAAACAAGATTTGTCTTTGATCCCAAGTTCCTTGGTCAATGAAAACCCCAAGTATCATTCTGATGGCATAATTACTTCCTACGTAATGCTAGGAAGAGAACAAAATAATTTCTCTCTCCATTATATCCATTTAGTGCTTTTTTCCTATCTCCTCATATCTGTTTATAACAGAAGTAGTAACCTGTACAAGGCATGATATGACTGTTTCAAAATGGAGACAGATTTCTTTTTAATTAAAAAATATAAATATATACATTACTAGTTACTTTTATTGCAAGTTTGACATTTTTTGATTGTGCTGCATCTTTGCCTAAAAGTTTGCTATCTGACTCCCAGATCTTTTTCAAATGAAGATGAAGACAACAGTGAGCCATCTGTAATTGAAATTATAAACATCTTGTTACACAATTGGTTGGGAGGAATAGAGACAGATGCAATAAAAAAACTGTAAATCTTTAATGTATCAAATTCTCATCGGTAACATTCTGAAGCAATCCCATGACCCATCAGGCCCCGCACTGCAGGTCCTCCTCCTTCCCCGAATTCATGCCTATACCACTCTCTCTATCACTGTCCACGCTTCGACCACCTTGGCCTTTGCCAACTCCTCAAATAGGCCAAGCTTCCTTCCTCATTTGTGATAGGAAAATAACAATAGTGGCTACCTTCTAAGTCTTTTGTAAAGATTGCAATAATCTATATAAGGTGCTCAGTGACAGCAGTTACACAGGTACGCATATTTTATACAGACCTACTGTAGCAATGTTTCACTTGAGAGAGATGTATTATGTCCTCAGTTCTTTCATTCTTTTAGAGTAGTGGATCCCACGTTGTGCTGCACGTATTCCCCTCACGACATTTATTCTACAAGCTGCTGGCACTGGAGCTGGCTGACAAATCCTCACCCCTTGGCCCTCACTGGGAATTGCCTGCAATTGAAGAGAGCAGCCTTACCCTAGGTTCCCTTCCAGGAAGGCTTGACAGTATTAATCCAATAACTCTTTGAGGTGGGGGTATAATAACCAATGCCCATTGTCCAACTCGGGGCAACTCAGAGGGTCATCCCAGCTCCAGAGCTCCCGTGCAATTGGCGGTGGCCTCACAGTGATGGCCTCACAGCCCATTCCCTCCCTCCGCCCTGTCGTGCGTCCTTCACTCCAGAGTTGTTTCTGCTGAGAGCACTTTCAACAAATGTCCTGAATGCAAATCTCTACCTAAAATATACTTTCAAAAAACCTGACCTTTCCATCCAGCAATAGCACTATTAGGCATCTACCCAAAAAAGCATCAGACATTCTATAATAAAGACATCTGCACCCAAATGTTTATGGCAGCACAATTCACTATTGCAAGGATGTGGAAACAACCTAAGTGCCTGTCAATTCATGAGTGGATTGTTAAAATTTGGTATATGTATACAATGGAATATTACTCAATTATAAGAAACACAACGATCTAAAACTGCTTATATTTTCTTGGATTGAGCTTAAACCCATTATCTGAAGTGAGGTGACACAAGATCGAAGAATGGGCTCCACATGTACTCGCCATCAAATTGGTACTGACTAACACTATGGTGCTCAAATGGTGGTGGTGTCCACCAGGGATTAGGGGGTTGGGTGGGTAGAGCATAGTGGAGGAGAGGGGCATACCTCTAACCCTTGCTAGGGAGAAGCAATGATGTAAAATGTAACCAAAATGTTTGTACTCTCATAATTTCCTGAAATAAAAAAAAAATGTAAAAAAACAAAAACAAAAACAAAAATCCTGACCTTTAACAGTTGCTAAAATGGAGGACTAGCTTTCCCAAATATTTTCATTCCTGAGTGTTTTTGGCCCTAACATTTTAAATTTTGGTTTCTTGTACTCTGCTTTAAAAATGTAGTTAATGGATGGTTTCTATTAGTAAAGTTAATATTTAGTTTAAATTCATATTAATTAAGTTTCACAATACATTATATTATACAAATGTTATAGGAGCTACCAGATAGATTTAATAGAGTCTCTCTCCTAAAAAAAAAAATCTACTTTGCATATGGAATTGCAATCATATCTGGACAAGAAATGCACTCAAGTACTAATGACACATAATAGAGTGTCACTGTGTGTGATGTAGGCTAGATGGAGCCACAAGGATTGGGTGAGAGTAGGTCTTCTTCTTAACCAGATATAGAACTTACTGAACCACAGTTACTGGTGAAGTCACAGATTTAACAGGTATGAAATGAAGAGAAAAAATCCTACTGTATAGTCTTTGGGATAAAAATAATATGTGCATATGTGTGGAAGGGCTTTGTAACTAGGAAGTACTCTATCAATGTGAGGAATAAGCGCTCTGGGAATTGAATATCAGTGATGTTAGATAGTGCCAGAACTTGTCAGCTGCGTTCTCACAGATCAATTGGGCCTTGAGGTTTTGCATAAGCAGAGGGAAGGGTCTTCCAAGGCAGCATTTACATTATGGCTTCTTCTTCAAAGTGTAGAATGAAAGACTAATGTGAAAATGTCATAAAATATTATTTAGTGGCTCACACCTTCTCTTCTTAGGCGATATTAATGGGCATATATAAAACCTGCCTACTGGTTTTACACAGAGCAAATTAAAGGAGAGCAAAGATAACTGCACAAGTTCATCATTTCTTTCTTTCCTATTTGCTGGTATAAATTTCTATCTTCTGTTTTCATGTTATTAATGTTTTTATGTAAAACATGGAAGTAAAAAGAATAAAACATTTTTAGATTAAATAAGCTGTGTCTATATCATTTTAGGAAATTTTGTAGAAAAATAAAGGCAAATAATTCTAAAGAAGAAAAAAATATATGAAAGGTTGTATTTTTGCAAAGCCAGGATATTATAGACAGACCTATTCCATGCATAGCCATATGTATCAGTAAAATGTTGAAGTTTGCAAATTCAGGTGTTTTTATGCCGGTAGCACAACTCAATACAATTTTTGCAATTTTATTAAATATTAAACTCATTATTCAAATGACAATTGTTAGAGAAATTCATTATTACAAGAAGGAAAATGCATGTGTGTACAAATCTATGTGTGTATGTGTGTGTTAGTATGTTTGTGTGTGTGTATGAGTGTCTCCATGAGTATATGTATACATATTAACTGAGCTCTCTGCTTAGGTTACAAGAAAGTTAAGAACCTGCAACCCTTTTGGTGGGTCTCCTCTCTCTATCCTAAGTTAACCTACTAGCACAATTTAAAGATTACTGAAATAGGTCTGTACAGCTGATGTGATACTTCTGATCTTTGACTTTAAGTCAGGGAATAAATCTAAAATTGTTTTATTCTGGATAAAGTTTAGATGATATGAATTTGAAAAAAAAAGATATCTGAATAAATTATTTGGCCTGAATCATCTTTCACTATATTATAAGAATCCAAATATTTTCATTAGCAACAAATCTTAAAATTAATTTATCCATTATATGACACAAGCACTATCCAGTCTCTTTCTATGTTTCTTTACTCTTTTATTTTGGAGAAATATGTCTGTGAGTTCACAAAAATTACCATTGTAAAATAAGCCTTAAAAATACATAAACTGCGAAACTATTGTTAACAGTGCCCCAATTCGCTAAAACATGAAGTCCAATAAAAATACTCTCAACATAGATAAAGTCCGTGAATGTGGTATGATGTGAAGATAACACACTGAACTGACATTTATTAATCATAATAAAATACCCATTAAATTAAGTTGCTTTTGTGTAAAGAAAAAGCATTCAGAATATCATAAAAATGAATCACAGTGCTATCCTTAGCCCCATCTTGAGTTGTAATATGATATCCAATTTTGCGTTTGGTTCTTCTCTGTTACCTTTATTACTTCTGTGACTGGTCTGTGTATGTGTAAGAGTTTCACACTGGCCTGTCTGTGACCCCTTTTCATGACCAAAAATGGCTCCTTATTATCAAGGATAATAATGAATGGTTCATACTCAAGGGCTCCACTGACAAAAATTGCTGTATTTTACTTGATCCTGCTCAATTTTAGGAACATGAAATGGCCAGCGATAGGAAAAATGTGAATAATTTTGCAGTTCCTTGAAATATAAGCAAAAGTGAGGAGAAATGCTGTTCTCAAAGATAATAGTAATGGTCTTTGAGCGAGAACAGGTAGACGCCATTTACAGAAGGACTCAAAGAGGCCGGGTGGGGTGTGTCGTCAAAGCTGAATTCAGCTGTGACAGCAGGCCAGACTTTGACAATTCCCCATTCCACTGTCATAGCAGGACTTGGAAAGCAGCTAAAGAATGACAGTGCTTTGTTCTTGTTTTTGTTCTGTTCTGCTTCTCCTTCCATTTTCTCAAGAGATTATGAGACCGACATCTAGTGATCTCTAAGGTACCCTACCACAGTATATTTACCTCTCAGATCATGCTTTATTTATTGTCTATACTCATAACCATAATGTCAAAAAATGAAATTCAAAAATTGTATTCAGTTTTCAATTAGACAGAGCCTTTGGGTAAAAATAATGTACATGGTATAATGCAGAGAATACCTTCCATGCATATCATCCTGAGTATGTCTATTTTGGGTGCTTTCTGGATGCTACACACATTTTTGCCTTTATTAATGGTGACCAACCCTCCTCGTTTGCCCAGGACTGAGAATTTTCCCAAGATGTAGTACTTTTAAAGCTAAGTCTGCAAATTCCTAGGTAAACCAGGATGCATTTTTCACCCTCAGGTTTCCCTCTACATATTTTCTGTTAAGCAATGACTAGCATTGCACTGACCTTCAGAAGTGGCAATCTTCTCCTCAATTTCACGGCTTCAAAAATAATAAGGGTATGAGTTTTCCACAGAAAAAACTACAGTGATTTGACCTGTAACGTATGAGACATGAGGTTCAGTAAATTTACAATAAATTTGAGGCTCATTCTATGAAGAATACCCAAAAGGAAAATTGGCATTTACCTATAATGATCAAAATAAGTATTAATTATCATTTTCACAGTGGTAAAATTCTTGCCACATTAAAATGTAAATTAAATATACTTCAAAATGTCTTCAATGTACTTTAGGGAACACACACTAATAAAGTTTAGGCCTTAGAAACGAAACTAGAACTGTATTAGGCAGCAAATGAATGTTTATCGAGGTCTATTGCCCAAACTAAACATGTCCACATAAATTGACCAAATGTCTATAATTTTTCTTATGATGACTCGTGGCTGAAGAAGAAGTTCATATAATACAGTGCTTGGACGTCAGTCTCAGGGCCAGCCAGGACCATCATTCAGTCCTCCCTGTTTCAGTTGTGGAGCTAAGTGAGAGAAGAGCCACAGCCTGCACTCTCTGTGAAATAATTCTTAGCTTTATCGTCCAGAAAACCAAAATTTGAATTGCTTTCAATGTTAGAAATTAATTTAAATATATTTATAAAGTTCACTTACATGTATTTACCATTTCTTTGGTGACACAATTGTTTACTGTTATCTAGACTTGTGTGATGTGATCCTGCACACACGCACACACACACACACACACACACAGACACAGAGCATATTCTACAAAATCATATTCTTCAATCTATCTGCAAGTATTTCCCTGTTGACCTCCAAAGTTTTTGCAGTTGGCAGCTTCTGTCCATTTCACTGTTGACACCCAATTCTGGTGATTGTCAACCTCACTGTTAGAATAGCCTCCTAACTGTTCAAAGCTGCCCCCATCTGCTCTTACCTCCTGCATACTCCATTCTCTGCCCAGATACTAGAATCATCTTTGTGGATAAAAACATAATATTCTCATCCTTTTGTTTAAAACACTTGAATGGCTTCCAGTGACTTAGGAGTAACTTGTCCGGCCCCTGCTTCCCCTGCCCATCGGATTTGGATACCCCTCTTCACGATCCCTCCCCAGGAAGAGATGAGCCTCTCTTCCCCCCTCTTTAGGCACAGACCTAGGCCCTCTGTGGCCTTCAATGTGCTCTCGCAAGATGGCCTCCAGCTCATGCAGCTCACCTTATCTCCAGTGTCACCTGCACAGAAACATTCTCTGACAACACCATTAAAGAAGCCTGCTCCAGCCATACCCTAGTACTTGGCAATGTCTCTTAATCTCTCTGAATTTGTATCTTTTTTCCCAATAGAACCTGTAGTGCTGGTGTGAAAGTGGTAGTGGAAGAAATAAATGGACTGATGAATCTAAAGTGATATCATAGGCACTCAACAAATATCTCATTCTTCCTTCAGCATGATTCTAATAGAACTGAATTTTAAAAAAGAAATGATGACATCACTGATATTTCTCTTTAATAGCAGGTTTTTTTTTTTTTTCCATTTGGGAAATGGTTCATCATGAACCTGCATCCCCCAAAACTGTAATTTTTAGTCCTACATGGTGAAAATATCTTTTATCTTTATTTTACTTTTAATCCTTCAACCCAAGAGCCCGATTTCCAGTTGTTGTCATTGTTTCTTTTCCTGACAACATCAGGTATGTAAACAATGAAAATATTTCCTTTACTTTTGAATAACTAAAATAAATAAGCAAACAAATTTTAAAAATAAAAAGAAGTTTTCCACAGATTTATCATAAAATGAAAAAAAATCTAAGCATATTGTCTTATTCCTATGAATTTCTTGCAATGATTTGGTGTTAAATTATACTTTTAATTATATAAATGAGATTATATAAGTAATATTTTAGTCATACATACAGTTTTAGATCTTCTTAATAGGGGAGTTGCTGTATCCTTCTGATCTTAATTAATGAGTTAATAAAGTAAAAATTGTCTTGCTCATTCATTTGATTAATTTTATACTGCTTTTTTCTGGCATTTTGTAAACCATAATATTTAATTGAGGTGTCAAATGTGAGTTAGTTTGATTTTATCCATGCAGCTAAAGTAGTTCCTTCCCTCCTAACTTCCCCCCTCTTTCTTTCTTATAATTAGGCTTTTCTTCCCCCAAAGTTTTTAACATTTCCTGTAGAAAATATAATTCAAGTTAAAAAGAATAAAGAAGAAATTGAAAATTGACCCAAGGTGCCAAGGGCCAAAACAAAACTTAAATTACCTCTCAATCTCTTTCTCTGTCTCTCCATAGGTGCACACATGCAAACACACACACACTTGTATAATTTGCATGCACAGTGTCATGTTATCTGGAAACGTGTTTTATTTCAGTTAGTAATACATAATGTAGTTCCATTTCAATGCATATAAATATATAATCACCCCTCTACGTCTGAGAGGGACAGATTCTAGGACTCCCACATATATCAAAATCCTCCCATATTGAAGTCCCACACTCTGCCCTGTAGATCCATCCATATATGCGGGTTTTGAATCCCAAGAATATGGTATTTTCGATCCATGTTTGGTTGTGGATGCCAATACAGAGGGCCAACTATATTTATTGAAAAATATCTGTGTATGAGCAGACTCATGCACACAGTAAACCTGTATAGTTCAAAAGTCAACCATATATTGTTTTTCTCAGTAGCAATAACAGGCTTCTTGCTTGGTTATACCACATAGTCAATCACTAACTAGTTATGACATTTTAGGTGGTTTCTAAATGTTTTGTTATTTTTAAAAATAGTGTAATTAATATTGTTGCAGTAACATCTTTTTGTATTTTTGTTTAATGATACATTTGCAATAATGAGTCCGATTTTTCAATTAAAGGGTATGATCATTTAAATTTGATGTACATTGCTAATCTGCTCTATCAGAAACTTACATGAAAAAAACTTCTACATTCCCATATCATAAGCAATACCATGTTTTATGCATATAGGCACACATATATATACAGCACATTTGCTAAAACAATAGTAACAAATGTCATAAAATTGTCATTGCTCACAGTTCTATCATTATTATTCTGATTTTCTAAAAATAATACAAGTTTTTATTATTTATCTACATTTTATAATATGTTACTTGTAGACAATATATTATTAATTAAAATCTAAAACAACTCACCTTTAATTCTATCTAAACTGTCTTGTGAAATAATTCTCAGAGAATTGTTTCTGTTTATCCCAAAGCTACTAGTGCATTCATTTTTGGTGCTTCTTGAGTCATATATATAATCATACTTCCCTTTACATTTTACTTATTTTCCATTTATCTGTGTATTTACTTAGCAATTTTTTTTTTTTGAGTATTGACCATGTGCAAGTCACAGTTCTATTTCCTCCAAGAACAAAAGTCAAATATTCCTGACCTTACGGAGTTTATATTCTAGCAAAAAGAGAGAGAAAATAAAATATAAATAAAATACACACTTTTTAGAGTATGTTAAAAGTAAATGCATACTAAAAAGATAATAAAAGGTAGAACAGATTAAAGAGCATCTGGAGTGTTGGTATTAAAGGAATGAAACAGGTTGCTGGGTTGAATAGGGTCATGGGATGGGTCTTATTGAAAAGGTCGGATTAGAACTAAGACAAGGCTTGATGGAAATGAGGAAGTTAAAACAGTAAGTAGGGAAAGACATTTTCCAGCAGAGGGAACGGTTGGTGTAAAACTATGGCAGGGCTGTGCCTTATGTGTTCTAGGATTAGCAAGGCTCCCACACCATTGAGGATAGAGCTGTACAAATTATTATCCCACAGGTTGGCTTTCATCTAAATACTTTGTAACCCTCAGTGTCCTAATCCTGGCTCTAGCACTTACTAGCTCTTCCTGACCTTCCAAAAGAGACTTCACTTCTCTGTGCTTAAATTAACTCAATTAAAAACTGAAGATATTAAAAATAGTAACCTTAGTGTGTTGATGAGAGCAATGAATGAATAAACACATGTAAAACACTTAAAACCATGCCCAACATATTATACGAACAAAAATACGTTCCCTATCATCATAATCATCATCACCACCACCATCATCAATATCATTATTTCTCACTCAAGAGTGGTTAGTTCTATAAATACCAAGTGGTTGAGATTTTTTAATTTTGTTTTTTCTGGTTAGTTGCCTCAGTATTTATTCTAGGTTGGTTGATGTCAAAGAGTGCCTATTTTTCTTTTCAACCATTCAGATGTCTAAAGTGATAAAAAGGTCCCTGGAGCCTGGGGAGCCTAAGATATGATAAATTTTTTTCATAGCAAGTCTTATTAAAACGTTTGTCCTGGAGCCATTTTGTCAGATTGTGTATCCAGGTAGATGAGGAATGGGCTTCCAGTTGTAATTGAGGTGAAATCCTAGTGTTAGCCTTATTTATAGTTTGCTTTGCTAAGAAGTTTTCTTCATTTCTACTTTGACTTGCTTGTTTTTAACCCCAACTTCTTC
Organism: Lepilemur ruficaudatus; assembly: GCA_963574885.1. NCBI lineage: Eukaryota > Metazoa > Chordata > Mammalia > Primates > Lepilemuridae > Lepilemur > Lepilemur ruficaudatus. The sequence goes on from CAUYRT010060333.1 coordinate 104,280, forward strand.
CTCCCTACAAACACACAATTTCTTTTCTTTCCTCTGATACTCTTGCCCAGAGGAATGCTTTTTGGAGTTCATGTCATCTTCTCTTACCAATTCACTTTTATAATGCCTCCTTGAATGCTAAGTGGAATGCCACCTGGAGCCATTTCTCACCTAGAATTGTCAGTAATTTTGATCTGTTGTAAAGGAAATAGGCTGAATGTGGTAAGGTGAAAATCCATGTTTCTGTGGCCCACCTACCACCATTCTCGGTTTTGCCCACCAACTGTAGAGCTATCAATGAAGGATGTTTATTTATAGTTTTTTCCCATTTTTTAATTCTTCAGTTTTCCTTGTGCTGTGTAACAGTGTGCTCTCCTAAAAGGAGGCCCAGGTATGAATTTCTGGATAATTTATGGTATGATCTTGGGGCCCTTCCCAAATTCAATATTTATTACAAATTCTGAATAGTCACTATTTTGTTCATTTTAGTCAGAAGGATTATAATACTAAAAGCAAAAGGGCAAAAACATTTAGTATGAGGAACCCCTGAATAATTTATTCTGTTAAAAAAATTTTCACAAAATTTAGATTTCAGTTCCTTAGAACTTATATCATCGGTATTATTAGCTATTACTATAATTATTATTTATTATTATTAATATTCCCTATTATGTCAAGGTTTGTAGTTTTTAAGTTTAGCCTATTCATGTTCTTTATAGTCATTAATTTAAATCCTATTTTTCTATGTAAATATTGGGTGATATATTATAAGAACAATATTGTTCCCAAATCATTGATTAACTTTCTGAATTTTGAGGAGATAGTTCATTCATTATGTGTTTTGTTAGCTACTATTTGTGTGGATTTTTGAATTTCAGATTGAAAAGCCTTACAAGCACATAGCTGCAGTTTTGACCCAAGTTTCGCTTTGCCTGTAACAGATGGGTACATATCGATAAGCAGATATTGTAGGGAAGAATATACAGGTATATTGTTTCTTTAGTGAGGAAATGTATATTATCCCATGAAACACTTCATTCAGTAGTTCCCCAGTACATTAATCTGCATTGAAAGGGAGCAGGCAATAGGCAGGTATTCAGGCAATAGCAGCATATTGGTACCTTTCCTGGCCTATCAAATGGTCTAGGTTGACTATCTGTCATCTACCAAGGAAAAAGCTGGCCAGGGCACTTAAGGAGGCTTGGGTCCAATTCTGGTTTGTTGTATTGATTGACCTAGTGAGAAGTCATGTAATTTATTTGGTTGTTAATTTTCTTAGCTCTACAATGCAAATATTAAAAGCTGTCCCCAGGCCTTTCTTATTGAGCATTCTGAACTTCTTTCTCTATAATATAGTAAATTAATTTACCAAGAATCTCATTTGAATCAACCAAAATGTCTATTCTGGTACATTTAACTGCATGTCTAGCTTGCCATGCAGGTAGGACAAAATAGTGGCTAAGTTGGTCAGATCCAAAATATACACAAAGGCCTATTTGCTTAAAACACCACTCTTCCCAGCATGCAATTGTTAACTACCCACAACTAGTTCCTCTTTTCATAGGACTCTAGTGACTTACAGACCTCATTCAGAGGCTGGCAGGTTACCAGGCATCTAACGGATTTCCCGGCACAGAGCAGGGTCTTCAGAAACATTGACTACATGAAAGAATGGACACATATAGAAATGTGGAATAACAGAGTAATTCTCTCACAGCAGAATCCGGTAATTTAGGTTCTCACATTTGCTAATCCAGATGTTTGTCCAGACAGAAGTAGAGGTCATCATCTGATCTGCATTGGGAAATTAAGACAACAACTTTTTTTTTATTTTTTACTTTTAGATTTTTTTAGGAAAATTTGCAGGCTGTGGCAGAAATCACAAAAGAAGCTATTTGGATTTCCCACTTTATCACATAATTAGCAATAAGGTGAATTCCACAACAATCATTGCATGCTTTTTTTAGGTACCATCTATCACTATGTCAGTATTTCCTTCAAACCATTTTGTGTGTTGCTTTTGACACTTAAAATAGTTCTTCTAAAATGGGAAACGAGATGGCTTTTTCAGCTGTCATGATTTAAAGACAATCTTTTACAGTTCCTTTACAGTTTCATTTTTCTAAATGTCTGTGTCTACCTCTAGAGCTTCTATCAGTAACTAAAGTACTTTTTCACAAGTTAGGAAAAAATAAATCTAATATTATCTTGAACATTTGAAATAACATACTTTGTCAAGTATTCTTTAAAATAGTTTGCATCACATTTTTAAAAAAATGACACGTTTGACTTTCGAAAGGGAACAAGTATGATCAATCAGCCCACAGATAATTATGAGGTGATTTTTTTGTAGTGTTTCAATCCCTTTTTCTGATGATAGTTGAGATTGCTTTTTTTGATTCACGATCAGTTATCAGGTAGCAATTACTCTTGGCTCTGGGAGCAAAGATTTTAATCTAGTGCCTTAAACATATTATATTAGTGTTTATTCTCAAAAGTAAAAGAATTGTAAGAGTGGCAATCCAGAGTTAGAGCAAGTGCTCCACGATGTCATTAGGGAAACTAGCTTATTCTAGCTATCAGTTCTGCCACCTTATTATTATCTTCCATTCTCAAGGAAGCTCATAATAACACATGGCTTCAATAGCTCCAAAATCACCATGTCTAGGTCCTAGGCATGATGTATGATGCAATTGGATATAAAGCTTTTTAGGAGTGATGTGCAAAATTTTTATAATTCCTATTTTAGATAACAAACTTCTACGCATATCTCCTAAGTTTATACAAGTTGCTCAGTTTTATACCCTTGTAACAATAGGTCACAGTCCAAGTCTCATCCTTTTAAAAATATTAAAACTCTAGCACCAAAAGTTAAAGGCATATCATACTCCTGTTTTACATATATCCCATGAACCTGTTGGTCTTAACTCCCGATAAGTGTTCTCAATATGAATTTACCTTTGTTTCTGCCAAGTAGGGTATCAACTTTATAGATTCACACACAGCTATGCATTGACATTTGATTGAATTTGTCATATTTTTCCAATATTTGTGTGTTTGCATAATAGCTTGATCTGTCTTGTATAATGAAGTTCCCAGTATCAATCATTTTGATATATAAGTAGGCTTTATCACAATGAATTTTAATCATGCTCCTAGAACTTATTCTAAATAATAATCAGTTGGGTCTTGGGGCCTTTTTTTCTTTAAAAGTGTGTTCACAAATTAACACTTAGGGAGGAAATGACTATCTTCCCTCTTCTTCATTGCAACTATCTGTGTTACTGCAATTATTTCCCCAAGTGGTTATTGTGGAGACGCAAAAGTGTCCAACAAGGCAGCTCGATGTAGGTGAACTAGTGTTAAGGTTTCAGAATTTATCCTACAATGTGATATGTCTTTCACAGTGCTCAGAGACATAGCCTCAATTTTCAACAAATATAGTCCCAGAAGAAAGAGTTTTATTAAATTTCTTGACTAGCTTTTATAAATTAATTTTACAAGTATTTCTTTATAATTGCATCAGTTGCAACCTCTTCTCTAATTGCTCTAAGCACATTTCATACCAAACATCATGGGACAGATGTTTTCAGTGAAATAGTTCCTACAAACCCTTCTTAAAATTGAAAATGTATATAAATTTAACCATTGTGTGGCAACATCATTGTTGTCACAATGAATATATCATCCAAATTAAGGTGGCAAATCTTAAATTATTTTTAGTACTTCAATTTAAAAGGCTGTTTCATGGTGCTCAACATATTTGGCATTTTCTTAATCTTTATTTACTACTTTCTGCCTAAACTAACCACATCCCAATAACCATGCATTACTGTTTTCTGTGGCACTGTATCCCCTGATCCATGATTCATGGAAATCACTGTGGTCATTGTTACACTTTTCAGCATTTGTTTGCAGGATATGGCTCCTTCTGTACTTTTGGCTTTAAATTAGACATTTCTTTTTCTATTGAACTTGCCTCTTGCCTTCAGGTCTTGTTTTTTGTGCAGCTTCAAGGTTGTTTCAGAGTTGGTAGTCCTGATATACTCTATATAGTTTTTATTTATTTCTGTTTAGATGTCATAACATCATATATAACTTACATAACAACACCCTCATTCTTTCATCTGTTAAGTTGTTTTTCCTTTGGGAAGAATAAAAATGTTAAAACTTCATTTTCTTCTTATTATTATTTTTAAAACTCTATAAAGTTTTATAAACATTATTAAAAATAAACTTTCTCTTAGTCTATAACATTTATATAACCAATTTTACAGCAATGAGAAAATAGTATCCATATCCAGTATACATATCGCATATATATTGCTATATGGAATAAACTGTGATACTAGATAACCATATCTATTATGTTTAGTCACAGTAAAAATAATTTTACCTACAAATATATTAAACAATTTACAAATGCATCTTCAGATTTGTTCGAGAAAATAAGTCCTTTGTAAACAACTAAGTAAGAAGGATTAGAAAGCTTAAACTCTGGCATTGTTCAAACCAAATACTTATTGTATAATATTTGATAATTCACTTAAATTTTTGATACTGGTTTAGCCAATGGGTATAATGTGCATCATAATATCAGATCTTGCTGTCTTATAAGATTGTTTATGATAAGATATAAAAGTAATAATATATTAATTAAATTTTTTTTAAATATGAGTGTGAAACAACTGACCTACCAGAGAGATAGAGGTCTGGCTAGAAGTTAGTTATTATCACTGATTGATTTATTAAGAAATTTTTTGTATTGATTAGATACTTAGTTGTTTTTTAGCTGAAATTTTAGAAGACCAGACAATAGACAAGCACACAAATAAAGATGATACATTCTGATGGTGTATAGTAAAATGAAGTGCACAGGATGATACAAGAGGGTATAACCAACTTTGTACACTTTGTGTTTGATGGGATGGAGTTACTTTGAACAGGGTACTTACGGAAGGCAGTTCTGAGAAGCTGACATTTGAGATGGGATCTATAGAATAAGAAGCTAGCCATTAGACCGATGAAGAGTTAAATGCAACAGAACATATGGTATTAAAGGAAGAAATGAGTGGATGGGTGTTGAAAATATAGGTGAGGATGACTTGGCCATATTTGCTGATAGACTGGGTAGGGACGTGAGGAAAAGAGAGCTTGATTCAAAGTTTTGTTTTCATAAATTGAGTAAATAATAGTATTATATACTGAGATTCAAAAGAAAGTGAGAAGAACATATACAGTGGAGGATAACAAGAGGTCTCTTTGGGACATGTTGCCTTTGACCTATCCATAAAAGTCCCAAGTGGAGATGTCAAATAGGATATGAGTGTTCAGAGTTTAGAGAAGGGGTAAATGTTAGAGGTATAAATTTGGTAATCATCATCATGTGGATGCGATTTTAAACCACAGAAAAGCATGTGATCACATAAAGGTTGTAAGTAGATAAATTTGTGTACCACAAGCTTTCTGGCACTAAAACTTTAGAGTTTGTGAGAAGTTGTAGAAGACAGAAAAAAGAAGTTATCAGGAGCAACCAGTGAAGAAGAAAAGTAAAGTGTGGTGTAATGAAAATCTGAGCAAGAGAGGAGGAGTGGCCACTCTGAAGAGTTAAGTAGGATGAATGACAGAGGAATATCCCTTGGAAGTGGCAGGCGAGGTCACTGATGATTTGACAAGAGCAGCGGAGAGCGTGAGTGGAGACCCTGAGAGCCAATGACTCCTTTGACAAGAAAATCTATTAGCGTGAGTACTGGCATCGTACTGTCTCCGCTTCTTCACTCGTCATTACTCTTTATCCCATCCTCTCAGCATTTGCTGTATTTGTTATTCCCCAGAAAGTGGGTGGCAGGCAAAGAAACACATGATGCTGAGGAATGTCTTTGTGAAGATGGGAAGTTAGCAAGCACGATCTTACACAGATGGGTATCGAGGGAGAGAGGGAGAGGAGCTGAAGATACCAAACAGCAGGAGTGCTATTTGGCGTTTGGCTTCCCCTTTTGTAACCCACGCTTGCGTCATGCCATTAGGTCAACATTTCAAATAACATCCAGCAGAAGAATGAGGCAAAAACTTGAGTAACCCTGGTGAGATGCAGTCTAGTGTAAAAATGGGATGATGGAGTTTCACCAAAGGTTATGTGGCTTCTGTTGTAACTTGAGAAAAAACTTAGAATACAGGCACAGATGAAAAGAGATTTGAAATGGGTCCCCAACCCGCCAGGAGCCAGGCTGCACAGCAGGTGAGCGAGCAAAGCCCCACCTGCACCCACAGCCCCTCCCCACCGCTCGCATCACCGCCCCAGCCTCGCCCCGACCCCCCGCCCCCGCCAGATCAGCGGTGGCATCAGGCCCTCCTAGGAGCGCGAACCCTACGCAAACTGCGCATGCCTGCGAGGGATCCAGGTTGCAGCGCTGCCCAGGAGACTCCAGCACCCGATGATCTGAGGTGGACCACGGGCAGCGACAGTGGGAGACTGTCTTCCATGAAACCTGTCCCTGGTGTCAAAAAAGGCTGGGGACCGCTGTTGTCAGATAGCTTTAAATTTCCAGGGGAATTTAAAACATTACCTGTTATGAGTGAGAGATGGGCGATTGTTTGTTCGTTTGCTGGTTGTTTGTTTATTTGTTTGAAGTTTGGGAAGGAAAGAGGCAGAGTAAAACATTTGTCTGGGAGAGTGGGAAAATAATGTTTCTGGCCTCACCTAACAAGATTGCTAATGAGGGAATTTTGCTCCTGTCAAGTGACCTGGGGGAGAAACGATGCTTGAACAACACCGAAATAAAATGCAAATATTCTTGTTCTTGTTCTGTGAGCAGTAGTGAGGATGTGTGCAGTAGTTCTCAACTACTTTGCAAAGTCCCTTCAGCCATGTTTTCTCCACATGTGTTTTTGTTACCGTCGACCTGGGATTTAATCAGAGTATATTAGATCTGGCAATGACCTTCAGGATCATTCTTTCCAACCGCGCTATTTTATACAGGAGAAAAGTGAGGCCCCTGGGAGTGTAATGATTTTACAATTGTACAACTGGGTTGTGGCAGTCAGCAGGGCCTCAGTCTGCTGATTTTTAGTTTCGTATGTAAGAATTTAGAATTATTCTATTGAACGCTTTTTTTTATCACCAAATTCCCATAATAGTCAATTATAGTTGTCAAAATATTTTCTCTTTACTATGGGTGCATGTGGTATAAGAAATGAACTGAGAAAGGAGAAACACATTAAAAAATAAATTATTGTTTTAGTTTATTTTCCTTTGTGAAGATAAAAATCAAACATGTAATTTATAATATATGTTATAATTTTGAAGAATTGCTTGTCATAACGTTATTAGAACTTTTTAAATTAAATGGTTTATTATATTATAAAAATAAGTTGTATTTTCTACATTATCCTTATTTACAGATTTTCTTTCAAACCTTACCACATGGAAAATTCTAAACATCACAGTTTTGAGAAAAAAAAAACTAAAATAATGTACACAAATATGGATGAAGTGTCTCTACACAATTGGGAAATCTAATTAATCTTACTTTCTATTGACTTCCACTTTCATATACTTACACTGTCTATAAATACAATTTTAAAGTTCCCAAGTGCAATAAGTAGGCACAGATATGAATTTAAAGAGTCTCATTAGGGAAAATTGCATTTGAAGTTGCAAATAAAAAACCATCTATTTTCATATAAAATCTTTCCAACAGAAGATCTCTAAACATATTTAATTGTGACATGATTTATATAAACTAAAAAGAGTGCCAAGAACATTCTTTATTTTTTTGTCATACAAGAGCATGCTACAAGGCTAAATGGCCACTGAAAATCTGCTTCACAAAGTAATAATATGGGAAAAATATTTTTAACTCCAAGAAATGTGCACTCTAATATATAATGCTTTCTTTTCTTCTTGCTTATGATTTTTTTTGTATAACTCATTAGCTACTTCATGAACCTACGTGGGGGATAGTATAGGGGCTTTGTATTCTCTATCATATTAAATAATAGCCAAGATCTTTTGCCTAGTATTTTGCTGCCAATCAGTTTTTCTTGTGAAATGGAAAGAGAGCAAGGAAGTTCAGATAATGTATAGAATTTTCACAGCTAAATGAATACAATTTTGATGATATAATTTCTCGTGTATGTATATACTTTTTCTCATCCATGTTATAATATACATTTCAAAAAGCATCAGTTAACATTTTTAAGATGAAAATATACAGTTAAATTGTGAAATCAGGAAAATTTTAAATGCATGGTATAATAAAAAGATTATAACTACCAAGAGTCTCTAATCCAAGGAGAATATTTCCACTTGAGAGGCAGGATTTTGTATTATGGATCACATACAAGTAAAGGAAATTTATTAAGTGGTTTTACAGATTGAAATTACTTGATTTCATTTACCAAAAAAAAGAACATGGAAATAAAACTGTATCTATTCCATATATAATATTTATCTACAAATAATACCCCTATATTATATATACATATACAATGAATAATAAATGTTTTGAATGGAAATTATTATACAAGAAGTATAATTTTTAAAGTAACTTTCTGTAAGTAAAACCTCAAAATACTCCATAACTAATAAGGATAAATCAGGTCAGCAAAACTTTAGCATTGAGCATTGAATTGGGATAAAGAAAAACAGAAAAAATTGTCCTAGTGTCTCTAATTTATTTGCAAAGAGAAAGAGTGATAAAGTGCCGTGGTGGAGAGGTTTGTGTCTGTTGTAAATAATAGAAAATATATTTACTTAGGAGGATTTAATTAATTATATATAATCAAATGTATTTATTATACTTTAAAAGAAAGAGAGAAAGTTAAACCAAAAATTTAAAAAGCAGTGGTATCAAATATAGTACAGCATGCCTCTCCCATAAACAATCAAGAAACAGGTGGTCCAGAGCTAGTGCAGGAGGCAAAGTAGCACCCAATCCTGTTTTGTTTTTCATTAACGTTTTATAATGAAAATTAAAAAAGAACCTATGATGTAAAACAGAATAGAATAACTTACCTCTTTTTTTATTTCAAAGTATTATGGGGGTACAAATGGTTTTGATTACTTAGATCACTTCTGTAATGCTTGAGTCAAAGTTAAAAATTTGCTCATCACCCAGATGGTGTTCAATGTACCTGCTGGGTGGGTTTTCACCCATCCCTTCCTCTCCCCACCCCCCACGTGTTTTCCATTGAGATTACTTCCCTCTATGCACATTTGTGTCATCAAGTACTCACCTCCTTTTGATCCATCCTCAATCTTGGAAACTATCAACATTCTACACTTCTATTTTGTTATACCTTCACCCACAATCCATTCTCCAACACTAACTTTTTATTTTTTTTTAAATATGTATATATAAAGATTTGAAAAATTCTCAATACTCCTGAACATTCTTTTTATGTGCTAATATGCCATCCAAATATCTTTGGTTAAGTGTCTAAATATATATATACAGTACATGATATGGGTGGAATTATTTTCTTATAGATGAGTATATAACTGTTCAAGTATAATTTGTTGAAAAGATAATCCACAGGATTGGCTATACTGGCCAAAAATCAAATGAATATGTACGTTTGAATCTGGACTCTCTATTATTGTCTATTTGTTTCTCTTTACACCAATTTCTAATACTAGTGATTATTGTAGCTTTTCAATAATTCTTGAAGTCAATCTCTGCAAGTATTAAAACTAAATTCTTCATAATCAAATTTGTTATTACTTTTCTAGGTAAGTGGCATTTGGACATGTATTTTAGAATGAGCTTGCTGATTTTGACAAAAGATTCTGCTAGAATTTTGATCGAGATTACTTTGAACCTATAGATATTTTGTGGAGAATTGACACCTCAACATTATTAAACTCCCCAATATATAGACAAGATATATTTCTCCATTCATTTACATCTTCAATTTCTATCAGTAATGTTTTGTGGATTTCAGAATAGATGACTTGCCCATTTTGTCAGATTTATTCTTAAATATTATACTTTGGTGATACTATTACAAATTATATTCTTAATTTCCATATGTAATTGTTGTTAGTATATAGAATACAATTTTTTGCATATTGATATTAAATTTTCCAATGTTGCTGAACTCACTTAATAGCTCTGGGACTTTTTTGTAGATGTCACATGATTTCCTACATAGACAATCATGTTGTTTCTGAATAAAGAAAATTTTACTTCTTCATTTTTCATGTGGATAACTTTTATTTCATTTTTTACCTTAATTCACTTCCTAGAACCCCAACACAATTTAGAAAGATGTGAAGTGGACATTTTCAGATTGCTTCTGACCTTTGAGGAAAAGCATTTAGCCTTTTATTATTATGTACGATTTTATATATAGAGATTTTGCCAATGCCATTTATCATGTTAAGAAAGTTGGATTTGATTCTTAGTTTGCTCAGATGTTTTAACAGTAATAGATATTCGATGTTTCTACACTTTATTAAAATGAGAATGTGCTTATTGAAAATTGTTAGTTGTGTCCTCTAAGGAAGTGGTTAAATGCATCTATGTTGTAGAAATTATGAGTATAGTGTTGCTTATGGTTTTCCTGATTAATATGGCTAGAGCATTGTAAAATTTATGAATCTTCTGAAAGAACTAGATTCATTGATTTTCTTTTTTCTATTTCATTACTACTAATCTAACACTTAATATTTTTCCATTTACTTGCAGTTTGCTTTGCTTTCTTTTAATAATGTCTTAAGACAGAATCTGAAATCAGTGATTTGAGGCCTGTTTTTATTTTTAATACAGCTAATAGTGCAACAAATTTATCTTTAAATACTGTTCTAGCTGCATCTCACAAATTTTAATATGCTGTGATTTTATTTGCTTTTGTTTCGAAGTATTTTTAATTTCTTTTTTGTTTATTATTTGCTTCATGAGTTATTTACATGCATGTAATTTAGTTTCCAAATATTGGGATTTTCAGCATTTGCATCTGTTTTTGGTTTCTAACTAAATTAAATTTGATCGAAGGACATACTTAGTAGAATTTGAGTTTGTTGGGCGACTGTATATGTTGCCTACATTGAGCGTTGAACTTCATAGATGTCAATTAGTTCAAAGTCTTGTATATTGCTCCTGACTCTCTATTCATTCATTCTATATAGCTTATTGGAAGAGTGGTGTTGCAATCTGCAAATGTACTTATAAGTCTGACTATTTTACCTTTTATTTAGTTGCATCAGTTTGGGCTGTAATGTATTTTGAGTTTCTGTTATTAGGTAATAAACTTTTAGGAGTGTAATCCTCTTTTGATGAATTGACTCCTTTACCAATGTGAAATGAGCATCTTCATCACTTTTTCATCATTCTGACCTTTGGTTTGTCCAAAAAAACCTTGGCGACTTTCTTTTGCTCTCTTTTGTTTTTAAAATACTTTTGTTTTTAATGTATTTATATTTCTTGTAGAGCAAATCTAGTGGGATCATTTCAAAATAGTTCTGATTTTTCTTGTGTTTTCTTCTTTTACCAACGGGATATTTGGTAGTATATTGTTTAATTTCTGACAATTGAAATTTTTAGGAATTTTATTGTTAGTGATTTCAATTTAAAATAATAGTGATCCGAGCAAATTATTCTGTTAAAACTTTAAATGTTTCAAGCTCATTGAGATTTCTTTTCTGGTTCAACTCTATCATCTATCTTGGTGAATGTCTTGAGGGCAATTACAAGAAAAAGAATATCCTGATTTAAATGGGGATAGTGTTGTATAAATAGTAATTAGGTCAAGTTGATGATAGTAGTGTCCAAGTATTGCATTTTAAAAGTAATTTTTCAACATGTCTACTTATTATTTGAAAAATGTATGGGCTTCTCACTATGATTGTGGATTTTTCTATAATTTCCTTGGTTTGTATATTTTAATGTACACACACATTATTTTTCCTTCTTGAATGAATTGATACTTTTATCACTAACAAATGAGACTCTTTATCTACCAATGTTTTGTTCTTGAATGTACTTTCTCTGATATGAATTTAGGCACATCAGCTTTCTTCTACTTAGTTTCTCCACAGCACATTTTTTTTTATTCATTTGCTTCCAACCATTTATGAGTTTTCATTCAAAGCATGCTTTTTATAAGCAAAGTATAGTTAAGTCTTCCTTTTTAATCCATTCTTACACTTTCTATACTTTAATTGGGGTGAACAGTCCAGTGGCATTTAATGCCAGTATTTATATAAGTTTGGATTAAGACTACCATCTTTGTATATGATTTCTAGATTTTTGATATCCTCTCTGTTTCTTTGTTCTTCTGTTGTTCTTTATCTGACCTTTTGGATGTTGGTGATGAGTTAATTTATTTGTATTGCATACTGTCTCATCTTTTAACTTTTTAATTTTGGCTTTGTGTGGGGGGGGAGGGGTCGTGTGTGTGTCTGTGCATGGGCATGTATGTGTCCTCAATCACTACTTAAAGGCGAGCTTCTTGACCAGGAAAACAACCATGGACTATGACAGTAAACCATAGATATCATACGTTACCTTTTACAACAGATATCATTACCCTAACTAAGGTAGAGATAGTATTGGAAGTATGATGCTGTCATCATAAAAACTTATATATAATAAGTACTTGTAATTGAGTAGTAGGTGGTGAGATAAATGATTTTTGAGGCTTGAAATATAAAAAGGCATGTCATGATAAAAATTGCCAAAGCATTTAGTTGAAATTTTGCTTCCAATAAACTGAACTCAGACCAAATACCTTCCCAGTGAGTGGCTCTAGGGGAAAGTATTGAAAAGCAAAATGTTCATAGTATGTTGGTAGATATTGGCTGCTTCGTCAAAGTAGTAGGCAAAGGTGACTGGCTTGCAAACAGAAATAAAATAGAATAACTATAAAGTATAGCAATTTGGAGACTGAATATTGGAAAATCTAACTGTTCTTGAACTCCAATTAGTAGGAAATATGATTTTAAATGCCTTTAGACATAAATGCTCATTATGATTCAGCATTGGCAATGATCAGATTAAATCTGGGTTTCTAACTTTAAAATAGGGGCTGTTAATTTGGGAAATAGCAGCATAGAGCCAAAGGAACACAGAAACAAATCAAACTTGAGTATTATGACTAGAAATAAATTTCGAGTGTGGTTTCTGGAACTGTGAACATATGGGAAACAATCACATCAGAACTTTTGAGAAAATTTTGTTAGCAAAACAATTATGAGTCCACATAAAAATTTATTTTGAATATGGAAGATTTAAAATAATCTTTGAGCTCATAAAGTGGATCAGCAGGACTTAGCCTGCAAAAATGTATCAGAGCAAGAAGAGATAACTTTAAACCCCTTTTTAGAAATGGCCAGCTTGCATAGTGCAAACAGAAACAAAAACAAACAACAAACAAAATACAAAAACCTCTAAGAAAGGGGTAAAAGGGACTATAACAGAGAAAATTTTTCCTAGAGAGTATTATTTTGGTGAAATGAAGAAAACTTTCTCATTGCCAGGGCAGAAGAATATCCTAAGGCCTTCGCTGTGTAGTTTTATCATTACTATATCATTGGGGCACAGGCAAATGTTCAGCCAGATTCTTGGCTTTCTCTCTCAAGCAGGCATTCCTGAGAGTGAGACTCTTAATTTTAGCATCTTTTGCAATCTGGATAGTCTGAGAACTTCCCAAATTATCAAATCTTGGTTTTCCTTTGCTTAACTGTTCTTTCAATCTGTCTTTTTCCTCTTGCATTTTACTATAAGCATCCAAAAGAAACCAGGCAGCAACGTTAAGGCTTTTCTTGGAAATATCCTACACTTAAAAGCCAAAACCATTGCTTATAAATTACTCTTTTCAAATAACTACAGGACACAATTCAGCTAAGATTGCTATCACCATCCAATAAGGTTCCCCGTTCCTCTAGTTTCTGATAACATGTCCTTTCCTTTCTCTGAGCGCTGAGCAGCAATGCATTAACCTTATTTCATGCATGATGACTTAAATGATACACATTTCCTCTGCCATTCTGCTCTCTTCCTTCGGAGGGCTCATCAGCTGCACCATTAACATCTATATTTCTACTAAGTTTGTTCAAGAAAATACAAGCTTTTTCTATCAGACTCCTCAAAGTGCCTTCTACATTTTTCAGTATTTGTTGCAGTAGCACCCTGTTTCCAGCTACCAAAGTCTGTATTAGTTTCCTATTGCTGCTTTAACAAATTATCACACTAGGTGGTTTAAATTAAGACAAATTCATTCTGTTACAGTTCTGGAGATCAAAAGTCTAAAATGTGTCTTACAGGGCTGCAATTAAGGTGTTGGTAGGGCTGGCTCCTTTTGGAAACTCCAGGGGAAAATATTTTCCTTACTTTCTCTGGCTTCCAGAGGTTGCTGACTTTCTTTGGCATATAGCCATAACACTCCAATGTTTGCTTCTGTCTGGCCTCCTTAAACCTCTGTTATACAGGCCTTGTGATTACACGGGCCCACTCAGATAATACAGGATCATCTCCTTGTTATATGATCCTCAATGTAATAATATATGGAAAGTTCCTTTTACCATATAAGGTGACATAACCACAGAATCTGAGAATTAGTATAGGACCATTGCGGAGGGCCACTGTTCAGCCCACCGTAGTCAAATAACTAAACACATGGTATATAAAGACATACTTAAAAATGTTATTTTTATTGCAATATTTTTAGTTGTGCAACAGAAAAAGAAAATAAAATTAGTAAAGAAGGAGACTGAAACAAAGATGGATATAGAGGAAAGTAAATGATACTTGCTAACTGAGAAGAGGTTAAACTTCATGTATATTTCATTACATTTATATTTGATTGCATGAAGATTTTTCTCTCCATTAAACTATGAGTTATCTTTTAATTATTCATTATTGTCTCATTTTCTCTGACTAGCACAGTGTATTATGCATATGTACTATATATATATGTATATATAGGTTTTATTAAACATTTAATTATAAATGATGCATTCAGAGGCCCTTCCTTTCAATAAAGGAAAATCTCTACAAAGCAAATCTGGGCCAAAATTGTAAGGCTAGTTGGTGGAATTCCCCTAGGGGCTTGCATACCCGTTCCCTCATCCCCACATCCTGAACTGGCTGCTTGGTTTTGACAAATCTACCTGCGGTGGAGGAACTACCCACTGGGGCCGCTTCCTGTTTTGACACGAAGATCATCTGTCCCAGCTGTCACTCAGGATCTACTCCGTGTCAGGACGGCCCCTATATAACCCTCCTCCCCAGTCCGAGCAGCGCGACTTCTTGGGCTCCTTTCCCCTGGACCCTTGAACCTGGCTGGGAGCGCTCTACCAATAAATGCTACGGTGGTTCAGCACATTCGGCCTCTTCATTTTTATTCTGAAACCTTACAAAAATAACTTTCCTTATTTTTACATAAAAATAAAATGTATAAAGTTTGAAGAACTGAAAGATATTAATAGAAAATTTATTAAATAATTAAATAGCTAAAGTTATAAAGAAAAATCAAGTAATGTGTTTATTATTAGTTAAACATTTCAAAATATTTCTACCATTATTAAAATAAATAGTTGATGTGGTAACTAAGATTAAAATAATTTTAATAAAGGTTCGTTCTTAAAATTGTAATAGTAGGTTTATCGTCAATAAATGAGTTGATTGTTAAAGTAAAAATAAATAAACTACATATTTTCTCCATTTTAATATTAAAAAGTCTTATTACTGCAAGACAAATGTTACTGTTTTTGTTTTGTGTCATCAACACATTTTTATGATTTTGCGCAATTATTTTCATTTTGACAAAGAACTCCCTGTTTTGCAGAAAGAAAAAGTGAAAGAAAAAAGCTCTATGCTAAAGCACAAGGCATGGAGAAAATTAATTTTCTAAAATTTGGTTTATGACATTGAATCATAATAGCATGAGCCATAAGAAATTGCCTATGCTTAATCATTTTGACCTTCAGAAATGGCAATTTGGTCCAACGTAACACACACTTTACCTTGAGAAATGAATACATGGTCATTGGATTTTCTTGGGTATCCTTAGAGACTCCCTAAATCCACTCAAGACCTTTAGTCATTTTCAAGGAAACAAAACATGTTTTATTAAATATCCCCTTGTTTAAGGAATATATATTACAACACTCCACGAAAAGCACAGGAGATAATGTAAGACTTTCTCAGATCTTCACCACATTGAGAAAGTGCTAATTAGTGATAGTGCATAATTTGAACAATTGCTGCTGACAAAGTTCTCGTAAGCCTATATTTTAAAGTTCTGACAAGTTCCCTTGATTTGAAATTAAATCAATCCCATCCTAAGGCACTCAAAGTAATGAAAATTCCCATCAATTATGATAGAAATAGGAAGTTGGGTCAGGCACAGATTACATCTCATTACCACCTAGTCCTTCTTTAGGGTCAAGTATGTCATTTAGAATTCATTAAAACAGCATACTTCTGTACAAACTAGGTTTTCATTATTTTAATAATGGTATTAATTCAGAAGCATACATTAAACCAATACTGATGCAAATTACAATGTTTAAAATAGCATCTTTCTCATTTTCTTCCCTCCTCACTACCTTGGCCTAGACTCCAACGTGACTTCTGTAGACAGCAGGTCATAATAATTCACAATATATTAAGTTTAATCTTTTCAAGTGTAACATATAATGCAGAAGGCTGCACACATGTTTTTAACATATGTTTTGGGAAGAGGGGACAAATGATAAGAAATCAAAGAAACGACAGAAGAATAAATGAATGAAAATATGTCTGAAGTTTCCCACTTACATATAAATGCCCTATTTGCATATAAAGACACAACATTCACAGACAAATGGAGAATTTAGAAAGTGCTGAAGATGCCTGATCTCATTATTTTTCAAATGTCTACATTATAATATTTCATTTTAGGTATGATATCTTTGAAGCAACTATAGAGACTGCCAATTAATTGAGATATCTTTCTCATAGTGACTTTTAAACAACATTGTGTTAACATAAAGGTAATAATATGCTTACTAAAAATGGAATCTGTTTTCTTTGTTATCAAAAACAGTTCACCAAATTATTAATGTCACAGTGCTATGTGCTTGATGCTGAAAATTAAAAACAAAACAAAACAAAACAGGCTTCTCCTAAAACCACTGGTATAAAATAAATAACATTGATATAGAATAAGAAATAATTAGGCTCAATTATTGTGAAAATAGAGCAAAAATAAAAATAACAAACATATAGAGTTGTGCTTTGGTTTAACTTTATACTTTTCTTAAAACAATTGTAAAGATTTTATTCCTGTTCAAATAGCCAGAGCAGAATCCAATGTGAATACAGGTGCAATTCACAAGTTTAACTCATGATCAAAAATTGAATGTAGATAGAATTTAGTTTGCCTGTGTATTACCTGCGATGAGCTCCAGCTTGAAAAACGAAGCCAACCTTTATAATTATAAAAAAAATTTTGTATGCATGTGTAAATAGAATCCTTGGTAATATATAAGGTGTATCCCATGGAGATATTCCTCCCAATTCCCTATGGTTGCCAATCAATATGCTCTGATACAATTATAAAATTTAAAGCCAAGCAAAAAGTTTTTAGATGAGGTATGTTTCTGCCTTCCTTGTTTTTATTTCTGTCTTATGAACTTATTCTCTTGGTTCTTTATGACAGACACCAAAATGTCAAAGGGTTTATTAAACGTTCTCATATCCCGACCAAAATGTTTTATCAATGAGGGGAAAAAGCCAGGGTACTAATTTTAACCTAAACTTTGGGAGAAACCCTATGACATCCTCTCGCAAGGCATAAATATTTGCACAATGGATTACTAACAGTGACTTCAGTTTTTTTTGAGAGTATGATGTTAAACTAAATACTGAAATGTTTGAAGGTACCAAAGCCTATACACACACACACATACACACACATACACACACACATATATAAATAAAATAAGAATGTAAAATTTCATCATATTTTAAAATTAGTTTGAGCCAGTTTATCCAACTTGAGACAGAAAAAAAGGAATTAATCCATTTTTATGGCTGAGTAGTACTCCATGGTATACATATACCACATTTTATTAATCCACTCATGAATCGATGGGCACTTGGGTTGATTCCACATGTTTGCATTTGTGAATTGGGCTACACTTATGTGCATAGATGGAAGTAAAACTCAGTGAAAGTCAAGCAGGTGGAGGGGGGAGGAGAGGATGGGTGAAATCATACCTAATGTGTACAATATGCACTATCTGGGTGATGGGCATGCTTATAACTTTGACTCAAGCAGTGCAAAAGCAGTTCATGTAACCAAAACATTTGTATCCCCATAATATTTTGAAATGTAAAAGAGAAAGAAAAAAAAGGAAATTCAAAAAATAGGGGAAAGGAATTCCTCAAAAACTGATTCATGTGATTAACTGTACACCTCGGTAAATTCACTGAAAATCATTTAATTGTACACTTAAAATGGAGTGTTGGTTGTACGTAGATACAGTTGGAGCACTATGTATGTAC